>JAIOTZ010000263.1:0-69576 GCA_023374045.1 Limonium bicolor
ATTACATTAAGGATTAAATTAGCAAAAGAAAAATCATTAAGAAAATTAACAAAACAATTCTTTCCATTCCCATTTCAATACCATCGGCAGCTTGCCCATTCTCATCCTTGCATTGCCGATTGGTAAGGTTCTCCTCCTCCCTTTCTTTCTTCTTCTTCCTTCAAGCTCTAAGCTCCATTAATGGAGTTTTAAATTCAATCTTCATTTTGTGTTAATTTCCTAGCTTTCTTCATCAAGACTTGAAGCAAAAATATTCCTAGCAACACTACATCAATTCGGTACCAATATATACTCCAAGAAGTGTCTTGAATCAACAATTAAACCAAGGAGCATTCAAGGTTAACTTAAGGTATTTTTCATATATGAAAATCCTTAAGAAATTTTAATATTCATGTCCGAAAATTCCTACACATTTAAACATGTTTCTTCATCAATTTCACGAAGGAAAATTGGTTCTCCATCCATCCTAGGAGCACCGAAAATTTAAGGTAAAATTCCTAAGGTAAATCTCTTGAAAACATCTTATATATCTACTTAAGATCTTTGTTAAGATCCAACTCCTAAACCCCTTCCTTTCATTTATGGAAACCGAAAATGGGAGCATCAAATTCCATTGGAGGAAGCTTAGGAAATTCAAGAGGAGTTCAAGTACTTAATCATCCTTGATTAATAGTAAGTTTATTAAGTTAATTCTTAAGCTTTAAAGCTTTGTTTAAGCTCATAAATTTTGTACAAAAATTTTGTACACATCTCCAATTAATTAAGGCCGAATTAATGAGGTTGATTACCAAGAAAAAATAATTATAACTCTTAAGCTAAAAGTTGTTACCTTAAGATATAGTTTTATGTTACAAAAATTATATATGGTAAGTATACTATATGGCCAAATTATCAAGGAGGAAATTGCTCCATTTTGAGCTAAAAATATGTCTAAGACATTACAATAATTTTTACATGAGATATATGGCTCACATGTATTTATGTATAATTATTTTTAGTTATAAATCAAGTTTTAGAAATTATATGGCACCAAATAATTATAGCCGAATTCAATTGGTGAAAAATAAGTTTTAATGAGCTATATATGTATATAAATTCATATTATGAATTTTGAGTAAGTTAAAAATAATTACTAGTGTTTAAATGACTAGTTTAATAAGTTAAGTGGTAAAAATGTAATTTTTAGAAAGTTATGGGAATATATAGTAATTACCGAGAATAATATGTGCCATTGGTATAATTATGATATAATATAAGGTAAGAATTAATATTATGAATTTTTGGGTGAATTAAATAAGTGTTTAGAAGTTATAATAACAATTTATAAAGTTTTGGGGCTATTTTGTAATTTCTGGAAACTTTGGTGCTTAACCGAATTAATTATGAATTTCTGGGTATATTAATGTATTAAGTATGAAATTAGACCTTGGTCAAAGTGTTGACCAAAAACCTTGGGTTAAAATGAATTATGACATAAAATAATGTTTATAAAAGTTTTGGGGTGAAATTATAATTTATAAAAGTTTATATGTAAATCAAGAATTTAATTTGGGGCGGAAGCGTAATTAATGGAATTTTTTGTACCATTCGAAATTTAAAGAAATTAAATATTAAAACTATAGTTCATAAGTGGATATGTAACTATTATAAAGTTTTTGGGGTTAAAAATGTAATTATAAGAAGTTATATGTCAAAACCGAAAGGTAATGGGATGATTTCGTAATTTATAAAAGTTGTTGTGTTCTATATATAAATACCAAATTTATAAGGGTTTCAAATAATAATTACTGAATTTATAGTGGTGGTTTAGTGAATTAATTAATTAAGAAAATGAAACTATGTAATATAATATGTTTTGGAGTATAATGTAAAGTTTATGAAGTAAATGTGGTTATAATATAATAACCGAAAAGTATAGTGTATTTATGGGATTAACAATATTTGTAGGTCCTATATGGATATTTAGAAGATTTAGAAAAAGGAAATTATGATCTAAGGATTTATGAAAGTGAAACTATATGTTATTAAGGAATAAGTAATTTATTTGTAAAGAAATAATATTATTTGGGGTTAGTTTGTAATTAATAAAAGATATGGGGATAATACACCCATGTGTGACATGTAGATACAATTTGAGAATTTATAAAGTTGAAATGTCATTTAGACAATTATAATCATGTATCTAAAATATACATTTAAGATTTTCAAGTAAATCAAAAGGAAATAGTTATAAGGAATTTAATGTGTGAACACCAAATAATATTTGGAAATTTTAGCATATTAAATATAAAGTTAAGAGGATAATTAATTAACATATGACCAATAAATGTCATTGATGAATTTATAAATTGTTATGTCATTGGACAAATACAACATGTCACGTGAATAATATTTCTGTATACAAAAAATACATTCAAGGGAATTATATAAGTTAAGAGAAAATAATTGATGCGGTACATAAGATCGTAGAGGTAATTAAAAGAGAATTACCATACAATATAAGTCTTATAAGTAAAGACTACGATGGTTTAAATTATATATGTAAACCTTAAACATAAATAAGGTTAAGAGGTTAAAAAGAAATTATCTAAGCGTTGAAAATAAACCTCACATGAAATAACGAATACGAGGACATTTCATGGTACAGTAAAATTATTAAACGAGAGTAACATAAATTAACACTCTCAGTTAATCCTATTCTAGGACTTTGATTGGCTAGACGTTGACCGGGAATTAATGGAGTACAATCTTCGGTGAACGGTATGGATTCTTGCAACCTGTTTGCCAACGGATTACACCGGCTTGTGTGCTATCTGTTGTGTGTAATAATGACCAAGATAATTGCATGTAAGATGTTGCACTTACGTTTGTGTATCGTTGTGATTATTCTATGCACTGCTGTGTTATTTTATGTGCGTGAACGATACTA
Organism: Limonium bicolor; assembly: GCA_023374045.1. Lineage (NCBI taxonomy): Eukaryota > Viridiplantae > Streptophyta > Magnoliopsida > Caryophyllales > Plumbaginaceae > Limonium > Limonium bicolor. Next base: position 2,930 of record JAIOTZ010000263.1, read on the forward strand.
ACTATAACGTGTATGTGCCACGCATGCAACTCTACATTACGAGTGGATCAAATATCTGCGTATTATTATACCGAGAACTTATACTCAAGTTTCTCACTAACTTCCTTTATAAACAACGTCGTTGTCCTTAAACGTGACAACTGACAATATACAACAGTATGCTTGTTTAACGTCCTTGTGTGACGTCTAACATATTCGATGCTACGAGAAGCGAGGAGCCCAGATGTTTCTGGCCATGCATGCAAATATGGAGGTTGTACCTGTCGCAGGTCGTCCTCAAATACAGTATACGTCATGACGGTGGTTTTGGGTGTAGACTTTGTCCACTCACCGGGTTAGTACCGGAACATTTTAAGCTGGGAGAAGGACTGCATTCTCTCGAGGGTACGATACCCACATATGATTTTGAAGTTGAGAGAAAGATTTCATTCTCTCGAGGGTAGGATACCCACATCTATATTTAAGTACAAGAGTTGACTACGTTCTCTCCTGCGGGATCTATTACCCGACCATTAACGCGAGAGTCTTATCTCGTCTGAAGGGTTTATCATACCCGTTCCAAAATTAAATTATTGACTTGACCTCTGCTGTCATGTTTCTCTTTGTGATGTTGTTGACCTTGTATGGTTACTTGTATGAATTATATATAATGCATGTTTTCAGTGTTTAATAAAAATGAACTGCATGCTTACGACAAAGTAGTTGTGCGTGGCCCGCTAGCTTATGGGCTGCACGCTTTCATACCAGCAATTTATTTTGCTGAGCCGTTTCATGGCCAACCATTCACAGGTACATGAAGAAAGAAGAGATTACCCGACCGAGTGTAGGTGGGGTAGAATTAAGACATGGGATTATTACTGTCTGTATCATTTTACAGTACTGTACTTTTGCTATTAGCTTTTGTTATTTTAGCGGTTTGTATTCAGCGCTCAGACTGTATCATTTGTAAGTTATTTTGAAGTTAGCCTTGTTAGTCACATGGGTGACTAACGGCGTTGTAGCACCACCCGTTGTTATGTATATATTCCGCTGCATTTCCAGTTATCTTTGGGAGCTATCATCGTACAGGTTGTGGAGTTTCGGGTTGGGGTGTTACACCGACAGATGGGGGCGAGGCCCCATAGCCGTTGGAGCCCACCACCCTAGCTAGAGATAGTGAGAAATGTCTTAACACATGTTCTAGGCACTTTCGTGTCTAGCCGGGTGCTCTCCAGGCAGCCCAGGGTGACTCACGACTAGTTCACCTAGCCGCCGATGTGGGCTGCATGGGCCCAACACCGCCAAGGAGTCTGAGCGTTCCGACATCCCCATTCATGGGTATTATGTAGTCAATGAGGCCCTCGGGCACTTAGGTGCCCAACCGGGACACAATTGTGTTGAAATACCCCTAACATTTAAATAATTAAATAATGGTAAATATATATTATTTAGGGGATTATTAAACCCTAAGAAGGGATATAAACACTTAGGCGTTAAAAACGCACCTAAACTCCTTAAGGTCAAAAACGTGTGTTAAAGCCCGACCTTAAGCTAACCGAGTTATATAAGCTATAAACCTCATATGAAGGTAACCTAGGATCATTATATGACCCTTAGAATACAGGACCTCATCTAAAACTGAGTAAAAATACAATATGCCCGGGAGTTCCCTTAAAGGCCCTTAAAGCCCGAAAGTCCCGGAAAAACATTATAGGATGAAGTAAAGCATTACACTTCATTCCAAATGCACCATAACACTTTATTAACATCTAAGATGAAGTCCTCACGGTGGATTTTCAATTAAACGTAAAACGCTAGGAGGTTCCCGACGAGGGCCCCATAAACCCCCGGGAATGCCCCGGAGGAGTGCCGAAGTGGCACAAAGTCCTATATAAATCATTCTAAGAGTTCCTAACATCATTATTCAACATTCTAAAGAGAACGCTCGAGCTACTTTCTCAAAAATAAACAAAGTGCTCGGACGAATTTCTTAACGCTCCTATTTTGTCCAGGAGTGTCCTGATAGCCCGAAAATTGAGTTATGAGTTGATATAACCCCATATAACTCAGTGTAACACCCTAAAATATTATTATTGACTATAAACAATGTTAATATATACTTGGAACTCATAGCGACTACTTATTTTCCAGAAAATCCTTAATACACAAAAACGCACCTTTGAGTGTCACAAAAATGCGTTCTACGCTACTACCTTGAAGTTTTTGAGGAGCCACGAGTTGATAATCTTAAAAGGGGATAAATTGACCATCTGAATCAATTAATGCCAGTGCTAACAACATAGCACAAGTAGGGCCGATTTTATCATCAAAAAGGTACCTAAAATCAGCATTTTTACCTTAGAACTTTCATCTTTTACCTTAGTATAAATTTACCAATTAAATGTTGTAACTTATAACATGTTATAATATGGTATTAATACAATATAATGTGACAGGAATCAAATTAAAAATCTATCCCTTCTGGTCCATATTGTAGGCGCCATTTAGGGTCTCATTTGATTAGTTTTGGCTTAGAAAATTGCCTTATGGAATGGTGACTCACCTTATCACATGCCATGTTGTATTGTGTCAAATAATTCAGTCAAATGGGAGCCCCATTACCGATTTCCTGCAAGAGAATGAGAAGGAATAAGTTAGACAAAAGTAATGAAATTAAATAAGTGACTAGAATCTACTTTAGACTTATGTAATGAAAACAAAGAAATCAAGGTGTCCTATGGCACATGGAGCTGCCGATTTATGCAGGGAGAAAGGGCTATGATTGCTGTCTAACTAGTCAAATAAAACAACTACATAACTAAGCATGTTCCATTGTCAAAGATAGACAAAAATCAAATGTATACAAACAGCACACATTACCGACTTATGCAAGGAAAGAAGACTTACTTTGCCTTATAAAAATGCAACTAGAATACCTACCTACCTAGGAATATTCTTATGTCTCCAATTGACAAGAAATCAATTGCCTACAGCCCTCCATTACCGTATAAACAAGGAGAAAGAAGACAACAATTGACATGGCTATTCTACTTAGAAAATCAAAAGAAATACCTACCTATCTTGCTCCTTGTCTTCTAGTTTCAATTATCAAACAAAGCCTTCATTATTCTTTAGAAACCAGCCGAAAGTATAACATCAATTAAGGGATTTATTGAGCCAATAATCAAGGAATAAACTAATGGAAAGACTAGTCAAATTTGACATTGAATTATCAAAAAAAAAATCTTTCTTTCCAAACTCTTATTACCTTACGTGAACCATTCTCTCATTTGCCCATCCTCCACCGATTTGGTAAGCTCTTCTAACTCTCTTTTCTTCTTCCTTTGCTAGTTCATACCTTAGAGCTTCAAAGCTCCATTAATGGTGTTCTAAGTTCTAACACCATTTTATGTAAATCTTCCTAGTTAAATCTATTAAGTCTTGAAGCAAGATTCATCCTAACAATCATCCAAGATTTCGCCAAGCTTAAGTGCTCCATGGAGGTTCCTAGATTCAACAACAACACAAGGAACAACAAGATCAAGTTAAGGTATATTTTCATGTTGAAAATCCTAGCAAAAATACTTAAATCATTTCCGAAAACTTAAGGCTTCTAAATCTATATTCTCTTCATTATTTCATGAAGGAAACTTGGATCTACAATCATCCCAAGGTGTACCAAAAATACCTTGTTAAATACCTAAGGTAAACTCTTGTAAAACTATTCCAAATCTTGTTTTTAAATCCTTGTTAGAAGTCTAACAAATGGATCTCCTAAATATGTACAAGGAGGCCGAATTCTCTTCATCAAAATAGCATTTGAAGAGCTTGGAATTCAAGGAGAAATCAAGTACAAGAATTATCTTGATTTAAGGAGTAAGTTTATTTAATTAAGGTTTATTAAGTTTAAGCTTGATTTAAGCTTCAAACTTTGGTATAAAAATTATGTATAACCTCTAAATAAATTAAGGCCGAATTACCTTGGGTTATATTGTCAAGAAAATAAATTATAACATATAAGGTAAGATTATTACCTTAAGGTATAAAGTTGTGTCACAAAAAATTAATTAGGATATATATATAGGCCGAATTATCTAAGGACTAAATGTTCTATTTTGAGTTTATAATCATTCTAAGTCATTAGCATAATTTTTAGAAGTGTTATATGGCTTATATACATTTATATGTATATATTATAAAGTTTAAATCAAGTTTTAAAATCATATAGTAAATATATGTTACAGCCGAGAGTTAAAAGTTTTATTTGGTAATTTTCAAAATATATGAGTGTATTAACTTATGTTATAAATTTTGGGAACATTAAAAATAACTACAAGTATTTAAATGGCTAGTTTAATAAGTTATGTAGCTAAAATGTAAAATTTGAAAATTTTAGTGTACAAATAATAAAAACCGAGAGCTTAAGGGTCTGTTTGGTATATTTATGATATAATATAAGGTAGGAATTAATATTATGAATTTTGGTGAATTTAAATAAGTGGTTAAGTGTTAAAATAACATTTTATTAAGTTTTGGGACTCTTTTGTAATTATTGGGAAGTTTGGAAGTATAACCGAATTATATGAATTTATGGGTATATTAAAATATTAACTATGAAATTAAGTCTTGGTCAAAGTGTTGACCAAAAACTTTGGGTTAAAATGATTTATGACATAAAATATTAAGTTTATAAAAGTTATGGGGTGAAAATGTAATTTATGAAAGTTTATTTGAAAAACCGAATTATACATGGGGCGAATTCAGAGTTAATAAAATTATAAGGGCCATTTCGGTTATTTAAGAAAATTAAGTATTAAAACTATAGTTTATAAGTTAACATGTAACTTATATAAAGTTTTGGGGTTAAATTGTGAATAAAGGAAAGATATATATTTAAACCGAAAGTATTTGTGGCCATTTGGTAATTTATAACAATTAGATTGCAATTACCGAAAGTAATATGGATATTTAGTAAATTATAAAGTAATATGGTCATTTAGTAATTTATAAAAGTTGGAGTATTTGAATTGTAATTACCGAAAAGATATATGTGGTTATTTGGTAATTACAAAAGTCAATGTGTCCAAAATAAAAATACCGAACTTATAAGGTTAGTTTGGTAATTTAATAAAGAAAGGAATTAAAGTTAAGTAATATGATATATTATGGAATATAACATAAGGTTTATAAAATAATTGTGGTTATAATAAAAATGACCAAAGGATATAATATAAAGAATAAGTGGAAACAATTATGAGTATATAATTAAGGAAATGGAAATATACTACAAGGTGGAAATTCATTATTACATGTGAAAATAACATAAAATAATGAACTAATGAACTATCTAGAACCACTGTTAAATAACAGGGGGAAATAAAGAACATACAGAGTTATTATACAACGAGTATAAACGCTACAGTACAGTACTGTAATATTTAGTGAATAGTTATATTAATATTACTCGGTATTGCTTGTAAATATAACAGCGTACGGGGAGGAACTGTTAAAGCGTGAACTGTCAAGCTAGCAAGTTATCCTGGTGAACGGTATGTTAATTGTGTGGTCTGAATGTCCTGAGGATTTTCTAAGGTCCAAACGTGGGTGTTTAATTGTTAAGAGCGATATCTGTGATTTTATGTATATTATTTTGTATATTGTATTGCTCAACACTGTTGCGTTTTAATTATACGCGAACGTCTTATGACTGGAAGTTTATACATCTAAACTGGAACAAGACTAACTGACATTTAGGTATATTGAACCTAACTGATGGTCAACTGTTATAGTCTTAACTCAAGGATTGTCAGTCAAAAAAAAAAACTCAAGGATTGGATATTGTATCATTGACAAAAGGGCTAACTTATAAAGAGAGGAATCCAGACTGTTTCGACTTTCTGGTTGCGCATCGTGATCACTACGAGAGACTTCAATGGGGAGTCACTCAAGGAATCCATTGTCCACATTCGACGATGGCGAAGGGCACTACTGTTGGTGCACAGGTTCGACCGGATCGGTCAATTATCCAGGAGCCATAAGGTCAGCTGGTAACGGTTCCTTTGGAACCCAGGGGACATACTGTCCATTGATAAGTTATTAAGGGTTGTCTTAACATGACGCCTGAGGTGGAATTTAATTGGAAAAGGTTAAGTGATTGGTTTAACGGATAAGGGCCAGGTGGCCAACTAACAAGTATAGTTAATTAACACGCATATCTTGTTTGGTTATTGTTATGGATTATTGGTGTTGTTTATCTGGTTGTTGTTTACTAATATGTGATGTGATTTGCAGGTGAACTGTTATGTGTTTGTTTAGCATTTACAGTTATTACTGTTATTGTTGTAAACCGGTATATCTTGTAAAGAATCTAATATCAAGATGGCTAAAACGACTTTAGGAATCTAGATGACTTAGGACTACATTTAGCATACCAGCATTTCGATTGCTGAGCCCTTCAATGGGCCAAACATTTCAGGTTACTGAAGAAGACTCAAGCCGGAGTGCGAGGCACAGGGTAGCTGATGGGTTCTAATAAAGAACTCTTTAAGTTTTATTATGTAATGTATTAAGGTGATTGTTGTATTCAGTTAGTTGCTCATTTAGTTTGGATTTGGTTTGTAATAATTAGAGTGCTCAGTATCTGTTCATCACAGCGTGAGGAGTTTGGATTGTTGGAAAGAGTAAGGATGCCTTGTTACTCACAAGGGTGGGTAACGGCGTGTAACACCAAGGATAGATAGTTTTATTTTCCGCTGCGAATTATTATTTATTACGCTACGACTTGCGACGTTATTACAGGTTTAGGATTAGGGGTGTTACAAAAAGTGGTATCAGAGCGTAACTACGCTATGATGAAGGATACTGAGTCAAGAACAGTGAGCATAGGAATATTGGGATACAGGAAACGTCTGAGAGGATTCGTGACCTAGAAAGATAGATCCTAGGAATATCTTTATTGCTAGTAGATAGCTTTCTTACATGTTTGTGATTGTGTATGTAAAACGGTGTAGCAACCGAGTAGAAATAATAATATACTACCTCATAGATGTCGACAAGAGGAAGACCACGTGGAGGCAGCAGTGGACGCGGTGGCGAGACACCGGCAGATGTTCCGGCAGTACCAGGCCTAGCACCAGCCATGGCAACCTTCGCGCAGCAGCTAGGAGCTCAACTTACGGGAGCCATACCCCACCCGCCGCAGCCTAGAGAAACCAACTGGTTGAAGAGCGTTGCAGACGCTAGAGTGCCCACTTACTCAGGGGAACCAGACCCCGCCGCATTGGAGAAATTCATAGTGGAGCACCAGAAGGCGTTCAAGGCCGTTAGAGTTCCAGAAGACCAAAAGGTAGACATCGCCGCGTACAACCTGAAGGACGCAACAGATATTTGGTGGCGGTCTGTGGAGGGCCACCGTACAGCTACACCGGACTTTGGATGGACAGCGTTTGTAGAAGTGTTGCGGGAGAAGTACTACCCCGAACACCTAAAGCAGAGAAAAAGGTAGGAGTTCGAGACCTTAATCCAAGGGAGTCAAACAGTTGACCAGTACTACGCACGGTTCACCAGTTTGTTGGACTACATACCGGGAGTCGATTACTCCGACACTGTGAATATTCAAAAGTTTATGGGAGGTTTGCAATTTCACATTCAGGGCGCTATGGGAGCAATATGTTTCGCTACATTACAAGAATGTTATGACGCCACATCGGTAACAGAATTAATGCTACAATCCAGGGAAGAGGCGCAAGGAAAGAAGAGAATGAGTACTGAAGGAGATGATGGTGGAGCAACCTTTGGCGGTTACTACAAGAAGGGGAAGAAAATTCTTTGATAAGAGGAAGGGGCGGAAGGATTTCCATGGTCAGAAGACGAAGGAGTAGGTCCCTCGTCTGACCGGCCCAGCCATTGATGCACAACCACTTAGATCAGCACCACATAGGGGCAATAAGCCAACCCAGCGCCACTACTACTGTAAGCGTTGTGGAAATGATCACCCAGGCATAGACTGCGCAGGCAGGAAGGTGGAGTGTCGCTATTGCGAGAAAGAAGGTCACAGGGAGTATGAATGCTTTTCCAACCCAGGGAGCCGAGTATACAAGGGAGCTAGAGGTTCACAAAGAACACCAGCTATTGAGGCAGGCGGACCAAGAGGAGGTCAAGCGCCGCAGAACAACACCTATACTAGAGGACCGGCAGGACAGCCATCCTCATCCGGGAGTCAAAAGGGAAAGGAGATAGTTCCAGGAAGAAACACCCTGTACACAGTGGGAACTTCAGGCGCTGAGGCTAGCGCTCAGCGCGAAACCGGTAAGCCTAGAACTTAAACCAAATGCATGATGCATGAATGTGTGTTTATAGTTATCACTCGATGAGACTTGTATGTGTTAGTAAGTATCAAAAATTTAGAGAGACCTGACTTAGGTAACCTCTCACCTAATAGGATACTTCGACATTTGTTTTCCCTTACTTATGAGACCGAGGTCACCTGAGCCTATGAGCGAAGGTCGGGAATATCCAGAGGCAAAATACCAAGTACTTCGACCCGACATGACCGTACTTAAGCAATATTTAACTCTAGATGAGCAAATAACTATTGTAAATGAATGTGGAACATTGGGAATAGGCCTTGGAGGATTTTACACTCCAGGATATGGGAATGGATCAAACTTAAATTATATATGATGTGTATGGGTAAGGATTGGGATCCACAGGCTAGGTTATATAGTGAGGTAAGAAAGGTAGATGGAGCACGAGTTCCTAGGATACCCAATAGTTTCCAAACTTTGGTAACAGAAGCAGTCAAAATTGCACAACAATTAGAAACCAACCACATACCAGACATTGAAACCGGCATTTGTATTGTGAACTTCTATGAGGAAGGAGGGAAGCTTAGATTACACCAGGACAGGGACGAGACATCTGAGTCAATTAGCCTTGGGATACTGGATGTGAGATAGTGCAGTGAGGAATAGTAAGTTAATTTTTGCTTGGACCGCCGACGGGCGTTATCAACTGTCCAAACTTACAGTAACTACGATTATGACCTGCCTAAATGACGAGCAGATGTCATGAAAAGGAATACATTAATTAATATGAAATACTTAAGACTACATAATTGTCAAAAGGGTTTGTTGAAGACCTGCACGTGAGGAGCAACACTGAATTTTATGGGATACCCAGGCACCGAGCTTACCGCCCAGTTGCGGGACTGGAAAATCTTTACAATCCCTTTATTAACTTTCGCGAGAAGATAGTGCGAAACCTTGAAATATGACAATAGAGAAACAGAATCTCAAATATATAACTAAACATCCATCATGGATAGCACGGGTTTTAAATACCTGAGCAATACCAAGGGTCTCAGCTAGTATCAATATAGTGACAGTGCTGGACTCCTAATTAATAAAGGGGAGAGAACAAACTTGAATCTATATTTTCTAAAGTCGGGAGGACTACCTAATTAGCAATACCAAATGCTACATATATACATATAATTTGGAGGTTGTAAACCTAAAACGTTAAGGAGTATTGATACATTTCAGAGGGCTAAGTATCATTAAATATACCTACCCTATTTTAAGGCTCACGTCCTACACTATCCCTATGGTTCTATACGAGCATATGTCTTCCATGACAGCTCAATTTATGAATGCGAATAAAGAGCGTAAGAAATCAAATAAGGATAACCCTTATGTAATATAAATTTTAATATAAACATGGTAACGAATAACTCTCCTTGACACTTACAATGAAGGTAGAGTAAGTTATATTAAGAGTTTGAATTAATATATACACTAAAAGTGAGTGGAAGTTAAATTTAAAAGTAGGGAAAACATACCCCTTGGCTTGTAACAATTGTTTTACACGTAAACCTTCCTAACGTTATATACTAACCCATGTGATTCTAAATCCTCTATTTGATACACCTAATCGACCTATTTTTGGAAGCCATTGAGTTTGTGGATTAACCACGTTTCTAAGAGATAGGAACAAACAATAAGCTTTGATTGTCCTGTTACCAAACCGTAGGATTCAAACTGGAAACCCTTAGTTTGAGATGGTACTAATATTAAGAGATACTTAACCTAGGCTGAACATATGGTTCACCTGATTCATGGAGTTTAGATGGAATAAGACGAAGCCAAGCTTTAAGGTGGAGGAAATAATACTTTATGGAACTGTAATTGTTGATCGAGTTATAAAAACTTTTCCTTGGAGTCTAACTGTGACTGTCTTTGTTCCATGTAATGATAGCCAAAGTATAGGCAATAATCAAGCCCTGGTGAGTTAAATACTGGATGAGCCTTTTTAAGAGAAGAGGGTATTCAAAGGTATCCAAGTCCATAACTGAATTTATTACTTGTGTGATGGATTTAAGAGTTAAAATGATTGATGAATATAATTATTAGACAGTATGTCCCTAGATGTTTTAATAAAAATTTACCTTTTATGCCAAGAGGAAAAAACTGGCTTCCCCGCTTGATGATTTGATTGAAGGAATATGGTTCCGGGGATTTGGTAATACACTAGATTCGAGTATAGGTTATAACAGATATTGGATTAGTTGTATAGTGGTCAAGAGAAAATGTAGTACTCACCACGTCACAAAGTTTGATAAGATAAAATTTAGAAAATGACAATTATGTGATTGTTTGATATTTGACGTGGGAGGTCGAACTTGATCCTGGTCAGATCAGGGAAAACCAAACACAGAATGGAGTGGAAGGATAGTTCAACATTGACGCTGACCCCGTCAGGGTTGAATGATTCCTGAGACTCCCTACAAGTGGTCACAAGTATCTCTGTGATAAGTAAATATTTATTCTTAATTTTAATATAAAATTTGATTAATGAAGTATATGAGTTATAGAAGGTGTAAGTTAAGAATTAAGCTGTCCAGGTTATCTTGAAGAGATTGAATAACTAAAACGACTCCGTGTATGTCGTAAAAATAGTCAACTGTGAGGGGAATAATAACTGTTATTATACATGAGCCATGTTAATAAGTTAAAAATAAGATTAAGAGACATTTACCTATAATAAGAGCATTCTCAACTACCTTTTTAATTATGGCCGTATTGCCATCGGGAGGGAAAGATTGACTTTCATGTCTTTCTTTATGAATTCAAACCCAATATATTAACTGGGAACCTACCTATAAGCATGGTAGAATATAAAGAGTAGAAACATTATACTAATACTCACATGAGTTGATTCACAACCGCAAGAACATGTTCAATTGAGAGGAAATTGTACCTTGTTAGAAACCTTAGCGGGAACCCTACTATGGCATACCTGATGAACAGACGATAGTAATTGTGTATGTACTACCGACAATTGGCGAATCAATAATATCAAGAAATCTTTCTATAATATACATAAGATGCACGGCTCGACCATAGCTCATACTTTACATTGAAAATGAAAACCAAATATGGTGACAGTAAACTCAAATACCAGAATCACAAGATGATGACCTGAAGATCAAAGAGAGGGATTTTAAGTATGCCCCAATATTAATACAAACCCGAGCGTCGACGATTACAACTACAAGAGGCGATTAATGGAAGTGTGCTACACGCGATAGTTTAAACAAGCCATGAGATAATATTGGCAACGTACAAGATGGTAGATCACCTTCACCCATACATACGGGATTCAAATATTAAAGCATACTAATGCACTATGGAACATGTCAGAGAATGTATAGATTCTTGGGGGCTATACTTCATAAACGGACAGAAGTCATATGCTGATGTCCGTAGGAGAGACCTCGAGTTCGCAGTAGGCGATTGAGTCTTCCTTAGAGTTTCACCTAGGAAGGGAATTTTCAGATTTGGGTAGAAGGGCAATCTTAGCCCAAAGTATGTAGGACCGTACCTTATTACGGAGCAAGTGGGCCCATTAGCCTACAGATTAGATTTACCTGTTGAGCTTGGGAGAGTGCACAATGTGTTTCACATTTCTCAACTAAAGCAGTATGTGCCTCACCCGTCACATATCTTAGAGCCCGAGACACTCGAGCTAGATCCTACACTTAGATATGAAGAGACCCCAGTTCGCATTTTAGACTCCATGACTAGGGAGACCAGGAACAAGACCATTAGAATGGTCAAGGTTTTGTGGTCAAACCACGACATTGAGGAGGCGACACGGGAGTTAGAAGACTCCATGCGAGACAAGTATCCAGCACTTTTCTCTTAGTTTTGTGTATACTTGTGAGGGGTACGTGGGCGTAACCTTTTTTAAGGGGGGTAGAGCACCACATGCGACTCGCATATCTACAGTCTATACTGGTTTTGTATTTGGTTGTTATGTTTGATTGTTGCGCATGTGTGCAAATTGGATTGAATGGTTATTGATATGTGTTCTATGTAAGACTTGGTTATTGATATGTCCTATGTGACACTTGAATGATTATGGTTGTGTTCTATGTGACACATGGATGGTTATGGTTGTGTCCTATGTGACACTTGAATGGTTATGGTTGTGTTCTATGTAACACTTGGTATTGATGTGTTCTATGTAACACTTGGGTGGTTAATAAAAGTACACTTATTTACTTTACAGTATATTCATTCCTATTGCAATCACACAAGAGATTTACTGCCAAGGGTTTACGCCTTTGCACTCTGTAGGACTGAGTATTTTGGTATTGCACTTGTGCAATGATGACCTAGTGGGATAGCTATGAAGTTGGGACACTTATTTGCTTTACAGTATTTATCAAATTACTTATGCTATGATTACATTGTTTGCCATGAGCAAGGTTATGTGTATGTACGAATTGCATACACTCAGATTACTGATGGAATGTAGAGGTGTCAATATAGTATTGACACCCAGGAATGATAAGCATACATGGAATAGATACGAGGAACTTGATTCTATAGGATATGTAAGTAGAAGTTATGACTTCAGGACGAAGTCCTTTTAAGGGGGGTAGAATGAAATACCCCTAACATTTAAATAATTAAATAATGGTAAATATATATTATTTAGGGGATTATTAAACCCTAAGAAGGGATATAAACACTTAGGCGTTAAAAACGCACCTAAACTCCTTAAGGTCAAAAGCGTGCGTTAAAGCCCGACCTTAAGCTAACCAAGTTATATAAGCTATAAACCTCATATGAAGGTAACCTAGGATCATTATATGACCCTTAGAATACAGGACCTCATCTAAAACTGAGTAAAAATACAATATGCCCGGGAGTTCCCTTAAAGGCCCTTAAAGCCCGAAAGTCCCGGAAAAACATTACAGGATGAAGTAAAGCATTACACTTCATTCCAAATGCACCATAACACTTTATTTAACATCTAAAATGAAGTCCTCACGGTGGATTTTCAAATCTCTTTTTGTAATACCTCAACCCGAAATCCAATAAACTGAACGGCGATCACTCCCAAATAAAATACAACTGCAGCGGAGATAAATACAACAACCGGGCGGTATTACAATGCCGTTGGCCACCCTTATGACCAACAAGGCTAAGTCCAAATACAATCCTCAAATGTCACGGTCTGGAATACAGATACAACCCGAGATACTAGGAATCAAACTCAAAGTAAAATACTGAAATAAAATAATTAACTAATAGTAGACTCCCAAAGCTTGGTCTACCCCATCTACACTCAGTGTGGTGATCTTCTTAAACTTCAGGTACCTGAAAAATGGGGGTGCCCCCAAACGGGCTCAGCAAACAATGCTGGTATGGAAAACGTGCAGCCCATCGTCTACCGGGCCACACCAACTACTTTGTCGAACACATGCAGTTCATTTTTATAAAGCTGTAAACAAGCATAATCTGATGATAACAAGTATCCATACAAGGACAATATTGTCACATAGAACAAGACACAGAAGGTCAAGTTAGCTGAACTGAAATGTCTGATAGCTGTCGGGTCCACACAGTGGGACTGACAGATGTATAAAAGAACATCAATATAGTGGAGGTATAGTGACCTCGTTATAGAGAAAGGTTGGGTATAAAAACCCCAGGAGATAACGTAGTTAAACCCTGAACTGAGAGGCGTGGGAAAATGAATCCCACTAGAGGAATGAAATCTTCCTCAAACTGAACTGATGGGCATTTGAATCCCGGGAGGAATAGAGTCTTCCTCCCAACTGAATGTTCCGTCGCGACGTAGTAGGAGACGACCTGGGACAGGTACAACTCCTGTAGCATGCATGGCCAGATCCAACTGGGCTCCTCGTTCTCGAAGTATAGAATTGTTAAGTGTCATATAAAGACGTTTAAACAAGCACACACTGTGTATTGTCAATTATCACGTTTAGGATAATGACGTTTGTTATAAAGTGAAGTTAGTGAGAGACTTGAGTACAAGTCCTCGGTAAACTGAAACACAGGTATTTAATCCACTGGTATAGTAGTGTTGGTATGCGTGGGACATACACGTTGTAGTCAGCAACATTCACGCACATAAAATAATACCACAGTGTGCAAGAGTAAAACAACAGTTTACATTAATTATCTTGGTCGTTATTTCAAACAACAGATAGCACACAAGCCGGTGTAATCCGGTAGAAAACAGGTTGCAAGAATCCCATACCGTTCACCGTAGGTTGCAGTTGATTATACCCTGGTCAACGTCTGGTCAAACAAAGTCCTAGAATAGGATTAACTGAGAGGGTTAATTTAGGTTACCCTTAGATAATGATTCTATTGGATCTTTTAATAAATTTCATATTGTTATTTCATGTGAGGTTTATTTCTTTTAATCACCTCATGATTTTATGTATAACTTATTTGTTATTCCTTTTGATTTATTTATAAATCCTTTAATGCACATATATGTGTTTATTGCATTTGTTGTTCATTTTATTCGTCTAGGTGACATAACAACTTATAATTCCTTAACTATATTTATATGTCATACATAGACATAAAATTCTTATGGTCTTATTATTCTCCTTTTTAACCATAGATAATATTTATTGTTTTTCTTTTAATTCCTTATAACCATGTAAGCCATAGTTTTAATTCCATAATTCCTTTAATCCAAATTCTTTCTTCTAAATTCCTCCAAATATCCATGTAGGACCTATATTTATTTTAATCTAAATTCTTACTCGTATATTTCGGTTATTTACAAAACAACCACATAAATTCATAAACTTTATATTAAATTCTAGTCTCTTTATATTATAGAGTTTTAATTTCTTATTTAGCTAAATTACAAAGCCATCCCTAATATTTTGGTATATAGCTTTTAAATATTATAACTTTCAAAAATTACAACTTAGCCCCTTAAATTCTCGGCTTTAATAATTTACTTCTTATAATTACAATCTAACCACAAAATCTTATAACTTTTACATAATGTCATGTAAACTATAGTTTTAATTTTAATTCTCCATAAATGCTGAATATATATATATATATATAAATTCTTAAATTACCAAGCTAACCCAACTAATTCGGCTCTAGCCTAGAACTTTCCATTAATTACATTTTCACCCCAAAACTTTATAATAGTCACATAATAACTTATAAACTAAAGTTTAAATATTTAATTCTTCAAAATTTCGAAAGTGGACTTCCTAATTTTCTTATTTACGAATTCGCCCCCTTGTTAAAATCCAAACTTTCATAATAACTTATAAAAATTACATAATAGCCCAAAACTTTAATAAAAGTTATTTTTAAGCTTGTTTAATTTATCTAAAATTCATAAACTTAATTCCTAACCTTATATTATATTATAATTACACCAAATACCCCTTTTGCTCTCGGTTTTCACAATGAGTGCACCAAACTTTGTAAAAATTACATTTAAGCCACATAACTTATTTAATTAGTCATTTAAGCTCTAATAAAATATTTTTAACTCACCAGACTTTATGATATAAGTTTATATACCTAAGTAGGTCATTAAAACCTATTTATCAAATAGAGCATTCGGCCATAATTTAAATGAGACCATATGTTATATAAAAGTGGATTTATATATCCAAATAATTATAAATAAATTCATAGGAGTTATATAACTCATGTATAAATTATTGTAATGTCTTATATAAATTCTAAGCTCAAAATAAAGAACTTTTGCCCTTGATAATTCGGCATGAAATGATATATTACATAACTAAAATTTGTGACACAAAAATTTGTCTTAAGGTAAATATTTTCCTTATATGTTATAGGTTATATTTTTGGCATATAAAACCATATAGCTTCGGTATTATTTAACCTAGGAGGTGTACATAATTTTTGTATAATTTTTAGAAGCTTAACAAAGCTTATAACATAAAGATTTACTTAGTAAACTTACTTCTTAACAAAGGTGGTTAAGTGCTTGAACTTCTTCTTGAATCTCCAAGCTTTCTCCTAGGTAAACTTGATGCTCCTCTTCGGTTTTATGCAAGAGGTGAAGGTGTTTAGGAGTTAGATCTTGAATAAGATCTAAGTAGTTTGGAAGTAGTTTTGCAAGACTTACCTTAGACTTTTCTCCTTATAAATTCGGCACTCCTAAGGTGGATGAAGAACAAGTTTTCCTTCATCAAAATGAAGAAGAAAAGAGACTTAGAAGAGGTAGAACTTGGTTACACACAAAAATGTGTTTTTAAGGATTTTCAAGCTTTAAAACCTACCTTAAGATAACCTTGAGATGCTCCTTGGTTTAATGTTGGTTTGGACAATCTCCTTGGAGAACTAAGTGAAGCCGAACACACCTTGTTATGCTAGGAAGAGTTTTGCTTCAAGACTTGCCAGAAATGCTAGGAAATTACCTTAAAGATGAAGATAGAAGTTAAAACTCCATTAATGGACTTAAGAGCTTCAAAGGAAGAAGATGAAGCTAGAAGAGAGAGGAGAGAGCTTACCAAAACCGTGGATGAAGAGGGCAAGGAGAAAAATGAGACCAAGCTCACGTCATGAAAGACATTTGGAATGATTTTGTTTTGTCAAATTTTTAATGTCAATTGACAATTCTTTTTCCTTAGTTTTATTACATGGTTTATTGGCTCAATGCATGCCCATGTTCTCTGCATAAACCGGCCATGTGTGGTGTGACAAGGCATGAGTTGGAAGAGAATGATTATGTGCTAGAAGACAAGGTAAGAAAAGGTAAGGTATCTTCTTTTGATTTTTCTAAGTTTGTGTTGTCTTCTTCCTCATGTAGACTCACGAATTGAAGGCCTGAATGGAGCTCAAAAACCGGCCATGAAGAGCCAAGGAAGAACATGGAAGATTACTTAGTTTGTAAGAAAGCAAAAGAAAGGAATCTTAGATCTACTTTTTACCTTTTTGCATTTTGTTTTTGTCTAGCCAACTTGGCCATGTTCTCTAGCATAATTTCGACAGATCTCTGGTCAAATGAGTCACACATTTCTTTGCCATTAAGTATTATAGCACATGGGATGATGAGTCATTATGTTTTAAGCCTTTTTTAAACTTTAAAGGCAAATTTTATACTAGTTTTTGCTCTCAAAATCGGCCCCTATAGAGAGCCTTGTTGACTAGTAACACCAACTTATTTAGAAGGTAATTTTAACCCTATTTAAGATTACCAATTCGTGGCATGTCAAAACTACAAGGTAATTGCGTAAAACGCATTTTCGTGACACCCGAAGGTGTGTTTTTGTGCTCTAAGGAAATTTTGGGAAACCAATTGTTTTTTATGAGTTCCAAGTGTTTTAAACACTTATTATAGTAAATAAACTATACTAAGATGTTACATTGAGTTATATGGGGTTATATCAACCCGTGACATAATTTACGGGCCATCGGGACACTCCCGGGCCAAAAAGGAGCGCTAAGAAATCCCCTGTGGTTTTTGCTGAATTTTGTGAAACCACTTCGTGGGTTCTCTTTAGAATGATTAATAATGATGTTAGGAACTCTAGGAATTAATTTCATAGGAGTTCGTGCCACCTCGCGGCACTCCTCCGGACTTTTCGTGCTTTAAGGGGCGTGCGTGAGCACTCCCGAGCGTTTTGCGTTTTTGACTGAATATTTAGGGAATGTATTTATATATTCATATAATAATTGTATGACCATTTGGTTTGAATATTAGGGGGTCATCAAGGTCATGTTTGACCATATGCTTCTAAGGCGTTTTAGCTTTATGGAGAAAAGACTGTTTTTACGTAACGTTTTCATGCATGGGTTTGCATGCGTACGTGAAATGATTCATATTTGGATTATATTCCAATAAATAATGATTTAATAATATTATTTAGATTCGGGGTATTTCACTTTTCTTCTTCCTTTGCTAGTTCATACCTTAGAGCTTCAAAGCTCCATTAATGCTGTTCTAAGTTCTAACACCATTATATGTAAATCTTCCTAGTTAAATCTACTAAGTCTTGAAGCAAGATTCATCCTAACAATCATCCAAGATTTCGCCAAGCTTAAGTGCTCCAAGGAGGTTCCTAGATTCAACAACAACACAAGGAACAACAAGATCAAGTTAAGGTATATTTTCATGTTGAAAATCGTAGCAAAAATACTTAAATCATTTCCAAAAATTTAAGGCTTCTAAATCTATATTCTCTTCATTATTTCATGAAGGAAACTTGGATCTACAATCATCCCAAGGTGTACCGAAAATACCTTGTTAAATACCTAAGGTAAACTCTTGTAAAACTACTCCAAATTTTGTTTATAAATCCTTGTTAGAAGTCTAACAAATGGATCTCCTAAATATGTACAAGGAGGCCGAATTCTCTTCATCAAAATAGCATTTGAAGAGCTTGGAATTCAAGGAGAAATCAAGTACAAGAATTATCTTGATTTAAGGAGTAAGTTTATTTAATTAAGGTTTATTAAGTTTAAGCTTGATTTAAGCTTCAAACTTTGGTATAAAAATTATGTATAACCTCTAAATAAATTAAGGCCGAATTACCTTGGGTTATATTGTCAAGAAAATAAATTATAACATATAAGGTAATATTATTACCTTAAGGTATAAAGTTGTGTCACAAAAAATTAATTAGGATACATATATATAGGCCGAATTATCTAAGGACTAGATGTTCTATTTTGAGTTTATAATCATTCTAAGTCATTAGCATAATTTTTAGAAGTGTTATATGGCTTATATACATTTATATGTATATATTATAAAGTTTAAATCAAGTTTTAAAACCATATAGTAAATATATGTTACAGCCGAGAGTTAAAAGTTTTATTTGGTAATTTTCAAAATATATGAGTGTATTAACTTATGTTATAAATTTTGGGAACATTAAAAATAGCTACAAGTATTTAAATGGCTAGTTTAATAAGTTATGTGGCTAAAATGTAAAATTTGAAAAGTTTAGTGTACAAATAATAAAAACCGAGAGCTTAAGGGTCTGTTTGGTATATTTATGATATAATATAAGGTAGGAATTAATATTATGAATTTTGGTGAATTTAAATAAGTGGTTAAGTGTTAAAATAACATTTTATTAAGTTTTGGGACTCTTTTGTAATTATTGGGAAGTTTGGAAGTATAACCGAATTATATATGAATTTATGGGTATATTAAAATATTAACTATGAAATTAAGTCTTGGTCAAAGTGTTGACCAAAAACTTTGGGTTAAAATGATTTATGACATAAAATATTAAGTTTATAAAAGTTATGGGGTGAAAATGTAATTTATGAAAGTTTATTTGAAAAACCGAATTGTACATGGGGCGAATTCAGAGTTAATAAAATTATAAGGGCCATTTCGGTTATTTAAGAAAATTAAGTATTAAAACTATAGTTTATAAGTTAACATGTAACTTATATAAAGTTTTGGGGTTAAATTGTGAATAAAGGAAAGATATATATTTAAACCGAAAGTATTTGTGGCCATTTGGTAATTTATAAAAATTAGATTGCAATTACCGAAAGTAATATGGATATTTAGTAAATTATAAAGTTATATGGTCATTTAGTAATTTATAAAAGTTAGAGTATTTGAATTGTAATTATCGAAAAGATATATGTGGTTATTTGGTAAATTACAAAAGTCAATGTGTCCAAAATATAAATACCAAACTTATAAGGTTAGTTTGGTAATTTAATAAAGAAAGGAATTAAAGTTAAGTAATATGATATATTATGGAATATAACATAAGGTTTATAAAATAATTGTGGTTAAAATAAAAATGACCAAAGGATATAATATAAAGAATAAGTGGAAACAATTATGAGTATATAATTAAGGAAATGGAAATATACTACAAGGTGGAAATTCATTATCACATGTGAAAATCACATAAAATAATGAACTATCTAGAACCACTGTTAAATAACAGGGGGAAATAAAGAACATACAGAGTCATTATACAACGAGTATAAACGCTACAGTAACAGTACTGTAATATTTAGTGAATAGTTATATTAATATTACCCGGTATTGCTTGTAAATATAACAGCGTACGGGGAGGAACTGTTAAAGCGTGAACTGTCAAGCTAGCAAGTTATCCTGGTGAACGGTATGTTAATTGTGTGGTCTGAATGTCCTGAGGATTTTCTTAAGGTCCAAACGTGGGTGTTTAATTGTTAAGAGCGATATCTGTGATTTTATGTATATTATTTTGTATATTGTATTGCTCAACACTGTTGCGTTTTAATTATACGCGAACGTCTTATGACTAGAAGTTTATACATCTAAACTGGAACAAGACTAACTGACATTTAGGTATATTGAATCTAACTGATGGTCAACTGTTATAGTCTTAACTCAAGGATTGGATATTGTATCATTGACAAAAGGGCTAACTTATAAAGAGAGGAATCCAGACTGTTTCAACTTTCTGGTTGCGCATCGTGATCACTACGAGAGACTTTAATGGGGAGTCACTCAAGGAATCCATTGTCCACATTCGACGATGGCGGAGGGCACTACCGTTGGTGCACAGGTTCGACCGGATCGGTCAATTATCCAGGGGCCATAAGGTCAGCTGGTAAGGGTTCCTTTGGAACCCAGGGGACATACTGTCCATTGATAAGTTATTAAGGGTTGTCTTAACATGACGCCTGAGGTGGAATTTAATTGGAAAAGGTTAAGTGATTGGTTTAAAGGATAAGGGCCAGGTGGCCAACTAACAAGTACAGTTAATTAACACGCATATCTTGTTTGGTTATTGTTATGGATTATTGGTGTTGTTTATCTGGTTGTTGTTTACTATTATGTGATGTGATTTGCAGGTGAACTGTTATGTGTTTGTTTAGCATTTACAGTTATTACTGTTATTGTTGTAAACCGGTATATCTTGTAAAGAATCTAATATCAAGATGGCTAAAACGACTTTAGGAATCTAGATGACTTAGGACTACATTTAGCATACCAGCATTTCGATTGTTGAGCCCTTCAATGGGCCAAACATTTCAGGTTACTAAAGAAGACTCAAGCCGGAGTGCGGGGCACAGGGTAGCTGATGGGTTCTAATAAAGAACTCTTTAAGTTTTATTATGTAATGTATTAAGGTGATTGTTGTATTCAGTTAGTTGCTCATTTAGTTTGGATTTGGTTTGTAATAATTAGAGTGCTCAGTATCTGTTCATCACAGCGTGAGGAGTTTGGATTGTTGGAAAGAGTAAGGATGCCTTGTTACTCACAAGGGTGGGTAACAGCGTGTAACACCAAGGATAGATAGTTTTATTTTCCGCTACGAATTAATATTTATTATGCTACGACTTGCGACGTTATTACAGGTTTAGGATTAGGGGTGTTACATGTGTAGGCTGCCTGGGGACATGTCACACAGAGACTAACATGTTACAATCCTAAACTCCATGGGTGATTAGCGCTTGAATCCTAACTCCCAGCGATCAAAGGAACTCATGGAGTGAAGGTGATCACCAAGTGTTACTAAATGCAAGGGGAACTTGGAAGTCGGGCTTGCCAAGAGAGCATGTGGGTGTCTTGGGGCTATGCACACTAAGGCACGGGCCGTGACACGAGTGAGATAAGTGATGGGTTCGAGTCCCTAGCATGTTGTCAATAGCACAGAGGTAACCTGCCGAGGTCAAGCAAGTCTAAGTGACTTGGCTGTGAGCTAGGCTCAGCTTGAATGCAAGTGGGTGGAACTAGTCTTATTAGACTGGGGTTTGACACATGTGGCGGTGATCAAGGTGGGATCATGTATATTACAAGCAATGCCAAAGGTACACTGGTGTCATAGCCAAAGGACAGGGATAAAGAGATGCACAAGCTTGAGTTGCCATATGAGACCCAATGTGTTCTTATGGCTTAGTCTTAACTGGGTTAAGACAAGCTTACAACGGGGCCAAGTGAAACCATGTCACAACAAGACACGACATCATATGACAAAGGCGCTGGTAGTGCTACGCATGAGCGTTGGTTGTGACTAGGTGTGTGGGGCAACGTCGGGTGAGAAAGGCTACAACACGGTGATAAGGCTAAGGACATGTCGCAGGGTGCGCTGGGTGATGCCAAGCCAAGCCTAAAAATGGGGTGTGAGCTTGTTTACGGGTATGTCAAGACGCACGGGTGATGCCAAGGTGCGCGTGCGCTGGGCGTGGGGCACGCTTGGGCATGGGCGCCATGGCATTGAGGACAAAGGCGCGAGCGGGCGATTCCAACCGAGACACATCCGTGTAGGCTGCCTAGGGACAGGTCAGGCAGAGAATCAAGTGTTACAATCCTAAAATCCAGGGGTGATTAGCGGTTGAACCCTAACTCCCAACAACCAAAGGAACTCATGGAGTAGAGGTCACCAAGTGTTACTCAATGCAAGGGGAACTTGGAAGCCAGGCTTGCCAAGAGAGCATGTGAGTGTCTTAGGGCTACGCAAACTAAGGTGTGGGTCGTGTCATTATGAGTTGGCCATGACACGCGTGAGATAAGTGATAGGTTCGAGTCCCTAACACATTATCAATAGCATAGAGGTAACCTGACGAGGTCAAGCAAGTCTAAGTGACTTGGCTAAGAGTTGGGCTCACCTTGAATGCAAGTGGGTGGTACTGGTCTTATTAGATTGGGGTATGAACCATGTGGCTGTTGATCATGGCGGGATCATGCAAGTCACAAGCAATGTCAAAGGTGACACTGGGTGTCATAGCCAAATGACAGGGAGAAAGAGATGCACAAGCTTGAGTTGCCATATGAGACCCAATGTGTTATTGTGGTTCAATCTTAACTGGGTTAAGACAAGCATACAACGGGGCCAAATGAAACCATATCACGATAAGACACAACATCGTATGACTCAGACGCTGGTAGTGCTAGGCACGAGCGTTGGCTGTGACTAGGTGCGCGGGGCAATGTCGGGTGACAAGGGCTACGACACGGTGACAAGGCTAGGGACATGAATTAGGGTGCGCTGGGTGATGCAAGGCCAAGCCTAGACATGGGCCGTGAACTTGTTTACGGGTATGTCAAGACGCACGGACGATGCCAAGGTGCGCGCGCTGGGCGTGGGGCACACTTGGGTGCCCGTGCGCCATGGCGTCGAGGACAAAGGAAAGAGCGGGTGATGCCAACCGAGACACAATCGTGTAGGCTGCCTGGGGACAGGTCAGACAGAGACTAACCTCAAATACCCCTAAGGTTTATAAAAGATAACTACGGATTAATCATTGGATTATAAAGCCTAATGAGCCCTAATTGATTAAGGAAATATGGAACTCCAAATATATTTATATAAATGATATATATAGTCTAAAAAGGTTATTAACTCTTACATGAAATATTGGAATAAAAAAGGAGTAATTATAAGGAAAAATCAACTAATAAAGTTGTGTAACATGTAATATGTCATTACATGAATTAGAAGCACAAATAACATGAGTGAACCAACATAAACCGCATTCGAGGATCTCAAAAGAGCGTTGTCTTCCGCCCTAGTTTTAGCCACACCTGATTACTCCTTACCCTTTAGAGTAGAGACGAATGTGTCCGGAAAGGGTTTAGGCGCGGTTCTCATGCAGCAAGGGAGACCTATAGCTTTCTTGAGTCAAGCCTTTTCGCAGTGGGCTTTGTCTAAATCATTTAATGAGAAAGAGCTAATGACGGTTGTCTTCGCAACACAGAAGTGGAGCCACTATCTGTTAGGCAACCGCTTTACAATTCATACAGATCAGAAAAGCCTTAAGTACCTCTGGGTAGGGGTGCCAAAAAAAACCCGTTACCGCGGTACCGGTACCGAAACCTGTTTATACCGTACCGTCTAACCGGTTAACCGTACCGTCTTTGGCGGTCGGTTAACCGAACTGTTATAATTAGACATATGCGGTTTAGGTAACGATATGTAACTTTTATACCGTGGTTAACGGCGGTTAACCGGTTATATATATAACTATTATTTATATATACATATAGTCTTAAATTTTGGTTTTTGATATTTTAAAATTATTTGCTATGTGCTAGTCTTTTGTATATCTTTTAACTTATATTTTGATAACTTGAACATAGATAATCTATAATCTAGAGAAAGAACACTGCTTACCTATGACGTAATATATTATGTGCATTGAAGAGCAAGGTAAGCATTATAGATAATGTATATTATAATTATGTTTTGTTAAATCTTTTGAGATGTATTTTGTTATCACTCCGTTGATAAAGCAGCTTGTAAATTATGTTGTTTGAATATACGTGAAATGAGTTTGCCTTATATTCTTGGATTGTTTCGTGTCATTGTGATTATAAATGTGCAGGTTATATATTATATAATGCATTTATTAGATGATTGAGCATTGTATAATGGTGGATTTTTAGTATTTGTGTTATATGTTACGTATATAAACTAATGCTTGTACATGATATGAAATGCTTGGTGCTTTCTAGTTTTTTTATTGTTTTTATTTGCTCATTTTTATCTTGTTATCATTACACAAGGTTATTTACATAAAAAAAATCTACACCCGGTTTCGGTTAACCTGAATTACCGTACCGCTCTAAATGGTTAACCTGAATGCGGTTAACTGGTGTAAATAGAATGGTAACGATATCGAATTTTTAAAAACCATATTACCCAGTTAACCGGTGTACGGTTAACCGCATATGCAGTTAACCTTACTGTGAACACCCCTACCTCTGGGAGTAGCGGATGATGAATGAGGAGCAGTATAAGTGGGTCACTAAGTTAATGGGTTTTGAATTTCATAGTTGCTATCGCCTAGGCAAAGAGAATTCTACTGCTGATGCGTTTTCTTGGATCGAAAAGAGGCCCCAACTACATCAACTTTCCTTGGTTATATATGATACGGCTAAGTTGTGTCTTTGCACGGCCTATCACCCGCCAACAAATAGTCAAACCAAGGTGATTAATCGTTGTCTTGAAGATTACCTTGATGGTTTTGCTTTTAGAAGCCAACGCTGTGGTTGAAAGCCTTTTCTTGGGCCGAATACTGGTATAACACATCCTTTCACCATGGTTTGGACACTTCTCCTTTAAAAGCCCTCTATGGCCGTGACCCATGCTGAAGTATTCACCTTTAAGATCTCTTGTGAATGAAGTAGATGCTTGCTTGGCAGAGCACGACCATTTTTTGGACAAACTTCAAGAAAAACTCTTGCAGGCCCACAACGAATGAAGACTCTCGCTGACCGTCACCGCAAGAATGTGCAATATTAGGTGGGTGACTTTGGCTGCGTTCGGTGGTGGCGGAAACGTGGCTGTTTTGGGGGTGGGACCCACGTGGGTCCCACGTGGGTCCTACATTCTACTCCAATAATATACTGCCACATATAAAACAATCACAAAATAGTCAGACCAAAACAACCACAAAACAACCATGCCGAACGCAGCCTTTGTGTTTCTCCGTATACATCCTTATAAGTACCCCCTCCTTGACTAAGTAAAGAAATGAGCCCCCGGTAC
The DNA here is from genome assembly GCA_023374045.1 of Limonium bicolor. Lineage (NCBI taxonomy): Eukaryota > Viridiplantae > Streptophyta > Magnoliopsida > Caryophyllales > Plumbaginaceae > Limonium > Limonium bicolor. The sequence goes on from JAIOTZ010000263.1 coordinate 28,701, forward strand.
TCTGGACCTTATGAGATCATTGCTAAAGTGAGGTCTGTAGCGTACACCTTGCAGCTGCCACTAGAGACTAAAAGTCATCTCACTATTCATGTTTCTCAGCTAAGGAAGGCCACCAGCCCGACTGTTTCCCCCCCACACCTGTACCTGCTGCTCCTACTTCGGAGTTAGCATGATGGTCATTCATTAGAGGTCCTCATTCAGTGGCAAGACAGTCCAGCGACAGATGCTACATGGGAAGAGGTGCCCGCTATCTAGTAACAATTCCCTTATTTCCACCTTGAGAACAAGGTGGATGTGCACAGGGGTTTATCAGGGGTGGGTGTGTGGCCCCTCCAATTCTCTGGGGTACATGTTTATTTTAGTTTTGGTTTTTATGTTATATAATTTATTTATTTTAATAGACTTTTTTTTTTTTGATAATTTGCTGGATTTATTTTAATAGACTGTTTTCACCCCCTAATATTTTGTAAAATATTACCCTTGGTATCACATCATAGTGTTTATTATTATTTTTTTGCTATTAATAAGTAATACTATTCTAAATTTATATTATAAAAATATTTTTAAGTGTATATTGGATGAGAAAGCTCTTAATATTTTTATTTTAGTAATTTAGTTTAAAGCAAAATTAATTATTATGTAAGTCTTAGTAATCATCTACTTCAAACTATTATAAATACAAGTGATTAGTTTTTTTTATTACAAGCTTTGCAAATTGATTTCAATTTACCCAAAACAATTTATAGTAAATGTTTTATGAAATGCTAATTGTTTACAACTATTATTCTATATTAATTATTTTAGTCATTGACATATAGTTTAGTTTATAACTATTATTCTATATTGATTATTATATAGACTATAATTTAGTTTTATTATTTAATAACTTCTTTATATATTAATCTACATATTGCAATTTAGTTTTTATATTGAATCTAATACCTAATTTCATTTTTTAAATTATAGTTATGTATATATTTCTCTTAGAATTTTATTTATGATATTAATTTTTAATTTAATAAATTATTTTTTATTATTATAAAATTCATTAATTATATTTTTTAAAAATCCAACCCCTCTTATAGAATTTTTCTGTCTCGGCCTCTATGCAGCTGGTGAGTGATGATGCGGCAAATATTGTAAAGTGTTACGGCAAGTTTATAATAGGAAAAGACAATAAATAAGTATTGATATTTTAGGGGAAATTATTTTATGGATTCATTACCTAGAGTTGACTGTGTATTTATTATCGTTAGTGACAAGGAATCACCTCTATTATATCATTTCAATTTCAAATCACATTTACAAGCAATAACAAGGTCCTGTGGGAAATAGGAGGACCAACTGCGGCTAATATTTACATCAGGAAGAAGGTGAATACTAGCAGCAAGAATATGAGCCGCCATATTCCCCTCCCTCCCCACAAAACTCCACCGAAGCGCTCCATCCCCGATCCTCCGAGCACGCAGGCGGTGGATGACAGCATCACAACCAGAAGACAGATGACATTTACCCCTCAACGCATCAATCACAGGCAAACAATCAGACTCAGCTATAATACACCCCACACCCTCACCTCTAGCCCAGCTGATTCCCGCCTCCAAAGCCAAAGCCTCAGCTGAAGAAACAGAACTACCCGCCCTCAAGCAGCAGAGGTTGCAGGCAACCAAAGAACCAGAGGAGTCACGCAGAACTGCACTAGCCAACCATAAACCGTCACCCGCAAGACTCACGTCCGAGTTCACTTTAAACCAACCCACCTCGGGAAGGCTCCAGTGCTTACTATCCATATCGATGGGGTCGTTACCCCCCCCCCCCCCCCGAGAGATAAAATACTGATGCAAGAACGCCTCAGCTTGAGGAAGCGCAGCCTCAAAGGACCGAGACTCTCCATGGAAGAGCCCACACCTGGCCCACCATACTGACTAGAGACGCTGAATGACTTCAAACAGAAATTTTCGATCATAGGACAAAGCCACCCACTCCAACCACTCCATAAAATTGCCAGAGAAAGAAATAAGTCTTTTTCGTAAGATTCTGTCCGACCAAAACTGACCAGCACCAAGAGGACACAACACCAGTGCATGGGCCAAGCATTCCACCTCCCCACAGAGTCTGCACACTGCAGAACCAAGACCTCGAGTAGCCAAGGCTTTACCTGAAGGAAGACTCCCATGCCACAGACGCCAAGCGAACAGCAAGACACGTGGAGGCAGATTAGAGTCCCGCAAGCGCTTTAAGAAAACCAATATTTTAGACCTATACCCCTCTAAATATAAGGCTTTGTTCGTTATGGTTGCTATGCAGCATATTTGGGTGGATATTTTGTCTGGTATATTTGTAGTATAAACTTGGCTGTTTTGTGCTGACATATTTGTGGCTATTTTGAAAACTATTGTTTGTCAGTGTGGCTGTTTTGTCTGACATATTTGCATAAGTTAGTTACATACAGTGCATTTATCGTTTTATGTACTATAATTACAAATTTAATTTACAGTTTAAAACAATAATTTGTTGAATACATAAGTGATTTTTTATAATTTGTCAATTCATTCACATCAATAGCTACAATTTTACATATATATATATATGATTTAAGGGAGCGTTTGTTTTGGGTAAGCAGGAAAGGGATGCTTTTTGTTTTGAAAATTTTCTCTATTTTCAGGAAAGGAAAAGGAAATGAGATTACCCAAAATCCTATATCTTGATTTCCTCCCCCCTACTAGGGGATGAGATTCCCTTTCCTAGTACACTTTGACCAGCGATATATGACCACTGACCGATGACTAATGACCATTGACCGGTGACCGGTGAATATTGACCGACTATTAATGACTGTTAACTGACATCCGGAAGTCGTTGACCATTGACCGGTTATTTATTTCATTTCTCTCGGCTCAAACAAATAGCCAGGAAAATCAAAGGGAATTATTCTGTATTCCTCTCCATTCCCTTTCCCGATTTCATTCCGATTTCCCGCTTGAAACGAACGCCCCCAGAAAATATAAAAAAAATATGAAAAGTATTATATATTATATAGAAGCTATAAATTTAGTAAGAAGAATGATTATTAATTTTTTGATAAACATTATTTATTTTAAATCTTATAAAGTAATATTATCTCTTTTAAATATTATAAAGTAATATTATATAAAACTAAAGTTATATAACGTAATATTATGTTTTTTATAATTATAATGCCTATTTTAAACTTTTTATATGCGCATTTTTTATTTTGTACTTTTTATACTTGCATATAGGCGTATTTGTTTTACAATTTCTACTAATATATTAATAAACTTAAGTTTTATTACTTTTACCGATGAATAACAACAATTATAAATCAACAAAGTTTTATTACACTCAATATTTGTTAACATAAACATTAAGGTTTATACAAATAACTTTACTATTATCAACTACAATTCTTTTTTTTATAATTGGCTGAAAATTCAACTAAAAGATAATACTTGGGTTAAAAAAATGAACCTTTCTTACCAAAAAGTGTTTAAAGTTCAAAGCAAAGCAAAATGAATATAAAAAACAAAAACATAAAGGCCTCCTCTTCATCCTAGGGATCGGGAGAAACTCTACGTCCTAGTGGATCCTAGCAACCACTAATGTGAAAGCAGATTTTGGCCACAGGAAGAAAGAACGCGAACTTGGAAGTCACCAATATTTCTAAATTGAGAAGGGTTGCGTACGGCGTCTTTTTTTCTGGAAGTTTTGTGGTAGTTTTGATCTGGTTGTTTTGGTTGGCTTTTTTGTGGTAGTTTTGCTGGTTGTTTCGTGCTGGTTGTTTCGTGGTTGTTTTGAAAACTAGTGTTCGGCAGACGGTGGTTTCGTCTGGATATTTTGAATAAGTTAATTTTGTGCAGTGCGTTTACCATTTTGGTTGTTAAAATTAAAAATTTTATATTATATTTTAAAACAATTTTTTGTTAATAAAATTAAAATATATGTAGATATTCAATTATAGCCTTTAATAATTATTATTCTTTATTAATATTTAGTGACAATTAATTTATAATATGCATACATATTAATTTATAAATAATTTTTTACATATATTTGAAAAAAATAAAAAAATAAACCATTGTATTTAGAGCAAATATATTAGATGTTATATATAAAAATAAAATTTTAGGGATTAAATATTAGTATTTAATATAACATTTCAAATGTATAAATCCTTAAGATTATTTTAATTTTTAATGGAATAAATAATATCATTGAAATAAAAAAGTAATTTTTTCTAATAATAAAATAATTGACTGTAAGCGAATATATATATATATATATATATATATATATATATATAGCTATCACTTATTTTTTTTATTATATATTGTTTAATTGTTGATAAAATATTTATTTTAAACATATATTTGTAGTTAAAACAATATATTCTATACAATTAAATATTATTTAATGAAATTCAAAAACATAAATTTAAATTTAATACTGGATATGCCAAAAAATGAAAAATAATGTATATTAGCATATAAATTATTCTTTAATTATTAAGCACAGTATAAAACATATAATAACTTTGATATACTGGCAAACCATAATAGTTTGTACAAACAGTTTTGTAATTAATCATTACTTAGTAAGTTGAATACTTATAATTGATATTTCTGAAATATACTACAAATATTTTGTACTCTAATAATTTTGATATAATTGAAAGTTTACATCGTAATTTTTATAAGTTTGCTCTTTTCCTTGTAGAATATTTTATTAGAATTGATAGATAGTAATAGTTTTAAGAGACTATTTATCCGTATCTGAATAAACAATTTAGAAAAACACTACTAGTATAAAACTATTGTTCTATATTATTTTCATTAATTTATAATTTAGTATACCAATTTTTATCAAAAAAACTAAAAATAAAAAGGGAAAATAAACTAATTTATAATATATTAATCTATATTTTTAATTTTAATTTAATTTGTGTCAAATTTAATATATAATATCATTTTTATAATATAATAAAATATTGAAAATTTAAATTAATTTATTAAAAATTAATTTTTAATAATTAATTAATATTATTAAAATATTTTCACCCGCTTAATTACAGTTTTCTGGCTCCGTCTCTGTTTACGGTATTCATTATATTTGCAGCATAAATTGTTGGTTGTTTTGTGCTGGTATATTTGTGGCTGTTTTGAAAATTGGTGTTCGGTGATGACGGTTTAACATTTTTTTGTCAAAAATGCCAAACTCAAAAATGCCACATTTATACCACATATATGCCATGTCCGAACGCAGCCAAGATGGAAAATCTGAAGCGTTCCAAAACGCATCAGAATATGTTGGGGGAACGAGCTCCTCATTTTAAACTTGGCCACCGATCAAGAGAGAATTTGAGCCAAAGGGAACTGTCAAAATGCATTAATGACAGGTGTTCCGAATATGCTGATGATGACGGGGTGTGAATTCTTCACTTTAGTTTTGGCCACCGGCCGAGAAAGTTTGCATTTGACGCCTTTAGCCAGAGGAGATGGTCTCGCAAGCTGCTTAGAGATTGGTTTTTCCCCGACTCGACTATTACGCTTGAGAATATGCGTAAAAATTTGTAAAGAAATCTCTGGATGTGGGAAGTGGCAACCCAGTTTACAACAAAATCTAGACAAGCGTGAGCTTCTATGAGAGTAGGACTAGGAGAACTGGGAGAGAAACTGGAAAGAAATTGGATGTGATTGTTTGACGAGCTCAAGAGACAGAACAACTTCCAAATTAATAACCGGTATCTGAGAAGAAGGGGAGGAGAGGGTTTGGGGAACTTGGGAAGAAGTTGTATTTGGAGTATTAGGGGATTGAGAGTGGGTGAATGGATTTGTTGGGTTAGGAGTCAGGTAATTGTCGGGGTGTGAGAGAAGTGGGGTGGACAAATTAAAATGGATTAGGGGGAGCTGCAGGAGTCGCCATCATTAGGGGTGTGCTCGACTGGAGCAATTGGCGCTCAGTCTCATTTTCCATTTATTAAAGTTTACACGCGTCATATGTACTGGAACTTATTCTCAGTTGCAGTGGTTCCAGTCCTCTGATTTGTTCACCACACAGACATTAATAATAACGCAGCATATACTGTGCGATTTGTGGAGATGAATGGGCATCTGAGGGGAAATTAATGTGGCGGTTGAGAACGTACGACTTGCTAGTCATCCAATGCAGCAATTACTATCTGCACTGGATCATGCAAGAGGAAGGGGGAATATTTGCAGCGAGAAGGTTCTCGAGAGATGAGGGGAGAGATGGGAAAATAATTTTCTCGCGAAGATGAAATCATACATCTTTTTCTAAAATAATACAACCGCTTTCTTTTTTGTTTCCCGCATAGAAAATAATATTGGAGAGAATATTTGACCCTTGGGATTTCTTATTTTGGTAACGACGCAACGTTGCCGTTTTGCTTGATATTTTTTCCGAAACAGAGTGCTTTGGCTGAGGAAAATCAAAACTCGTCGTTTGAACTGTCAGAATTTGTTCCTTGGATGTAGGCTGCATTTCCGCCACTAGTGAAACCTCTGACGACGGCGGTTGATCTTCCATGTTCTCCGGCATCTGGTGGTCTATAAGCTCTTCCGACCTATATTCGACTATGCCAACTTTGCTTGTTCACATTTGCATAATTGCATCGGTACTTCTAATAACTACAATCTATTAATCTACTGCACAATGCTCGTTCTCGACTGCTTGCTACTATTTCATCATTGTGGTTCATTCTCGTCAGGCCGCCATGGGTCTCCCAATGATGCTCGTTCACAACTGATCGTCACAAGGCATCAAGGCAACACAAATGTGTTTTTCGGGACTATACAACTCAGAGTATGTTTGCCCTCATCATCGCTGTGTGGATATTTTTGGGGACTATTCAGCTCAGAGTATGATTGTCCTCATCATCATTGAGTGGATTAGTGTAGATTCACAACAACCACTTGTGAAGTTACTATACAACTCAGACTGTAACTACCGCTACTTCCACAATAGCACTATCATTTTTTGTATTTTCTGTTCTTATTTTTGAATTTATAATCGGGCCAAGATCATTAGGGCAATACTATAGTGGAGGTGGCCGTTACAGGTTTCAGTAGTTTTAACTAACACAAGCAGTAGAGTTTCATACACTAATCCACATTTCATGGGCAATTTTAGTAATCTACAAAGGACATTCAGTTCCTATGTACACAAACAGGGTAATTAACCAAAGCCAAGTTGATCCAAACTAATTAGACCAATAATTACAGCAACAACAATCCAAATTCGACAATGTTTGAGCCAAATCCGACAACAATCACATAAATAGAATTTTGCAATCCGACCAAACCCACAAACATGACCAATTTCTTGGAACAAACAGAACCAATTTCAATTCGACCAAATCTACAAACAAAACCAATCTTCTTCTCCACAAAAACCGAACCAGATCAAGCTTTTAGACCATCATCAACAGGCACAAAGCAATCAAACAATCGGGTGCCCAAATTTGATAACCAACAACAGCCAAATTTGGTGAGTTTCTCACAATTGTGCCCAAACCAGATCGAACAACAGTTCAGTAAAATAACCAACAAATTTCCCAAATCCAAAGCGACATAGCAATCAAACGATCGAGGTGCCCATATTAAAAAACCAAACAACAACATTCATGATAGAACAAAGCTGATAAAAATAGCCCAAAATCCAGAATCAGACGAAGTTTCAAAAACTAGGTATAAATCCTAGAATCAGTCGAAATCTACTCAAATCCATCAGAAACTAGGTATAAACCCTAAAATTGGTGAAGCAAGATGAAGTCACAATCGTGAGAAACTTACCAAACCCAGGAGACATCCAACGAAGCTCGAACAGAAATGGAGGGAGAATGAGCAATAGTCACCCAACAAAGCTTGAACAGAGAGAATCCAGCTTGAAGATCACCAGTGAGAAGGGAGAACGAAGAAGAATACGTGCGAATGAAGAACGCAAAAGAATGGAGAAGATAGAAGCGGCACAAATAATTTCAGCGAAAATATTCATGTATAAACGAAGTTCTAGAGCAAAATGCTCTCAACGGACAAACAAAAGCAAACATGCCAATATTGTGACATAAGTCAGGCGATGAAAATGCCACAAAAAACCCAATACCAAACGTAGCCTAACTTACAGTTGGTAATTCCTCCTTAGGCCCCGTTCGCTAGTGACGATTGAAAATGGGGGTAGATTAATGTGTGGATTAACATTCATATGAATCGCAAACATTAAGGTGCGATTAAGGGTGGATGTTATTTCATCCGTTCGGTGGCCGCGAACGGCGGTATAACTATATTTGCTACTAAAGGACGTAAGTACCCCTCCTCCATTTCTATAAAAAGAAGGTGAAATAGACCAGTGTAAATACACGACCATCGTCTGCCTTCTTCGACTGTTATCAGCGACAATCGAAACACCACCATTGTCAGCCTTCTTCAACTGTTATCAGCCACAATCGAAATCTCCCCAACGCTACCGTAATGCCATCATCGCAGAGTGTACCACTCTGCGCCGACGAAAATACAGACAACAATTCATTGCAATTCGCCAGGGGGTGTTGAATAATCACACAGATTACCGATGGGATGGTCACTGTCGAGCAAAAGAGAAGAACGCCCTGTGTTTGGATTAGGGATATTCAATGCTGCAACGTCGGGGTAGCCCCTGTGTTTGGAATAGAGGGATATTCAATGCTGCTACGTCTGGGTAGCACTTTTCCAGGGTAAATTGGTAAAGTGCCCATCTACGGAATTAACTAAACGCGCATTCACAAATTGAATGCAGGGTTTACATGCTTTTCCATAAAGACCCATTTTAAGATTAAGGCCAGCATTTATACACGGGCCCAGTCCACATTAACCCCTTCTTAACGCCCACGAATCGTGATAAAATCGCGATTCGCTACTAACGAACGAGACCTTAATCTTATCCAACAACGCTATTTATCCGGTTGACATGACCAGTTACATATCTATCTTGACTTAGCTCGGCACTCGATACCTATCAGGCTATCATTGCCACTCCTTATTTTTCTTTTCTGCTTCCAAAATCTAAATCCTACTACACTGCCTGGTCTTTTCAAAATCAGAAAGCCTGATGGAAGTAGTAGTGCGAGTCATTTCAAAATCAGAAAGCCTTATTTATCATTTGCGAAAAATTTCCATGTACAGCTGCAACGCGCGCCTCTAATTTGCATTCAATCTTGGCAAAATTTTCGCCGAAATACTATATGTCAAAAAAAATTACTTATGGTGGCTTTTTTTTAAAAAAATTACACGGTTATACCAAAATGGGTCAAATAAACCGCATCAATGTAATGCTTCTTACTGTAAACCGCATTAAGCTAATCCACTTACCAGAAAAATTTGTCATAAACCGCACTGCATGAACGCGTCTTTGTCAATAGATGCACTAGGGCGATGCGGTTTATGACACCCTGGGGCGATCCGCAACTTTCTTGTCGGCACGATCCTGGGCGTCCATCTGGTACGATCTCCGCCGTCCATGTCCCGTAATTGTCTCGATTTCTGGTTGTGCTTCTCCGCATCATCGTCGAGTAAACGACTAAAGCTACCATAATTAATTTTTTTCCTATAACATAAAAAACGTACTTAATTATTTGACTAAATTATACACCATTTTAAGTTAAGAACAAGTTATGATATTTATGCATTAATTAATTACGAATTACATTACTAATTAAACAACTAAAACTATCAAGATTAATTTTTTCCTATAACAAATAATACCTACTTGATTATTTTACTAATTTATGGACCATTTTAAGTTAAAAACAAGTTATAAAATTAATGCATTAATTAATTACGAATTAAAATACTAATTAAACAACTAAAAATACCAAGATTAATTTTCTCCAATAACATAATAATACCTACTTAATTATTTTACTAATTTATGGATCATTTTAAGTTAAAAACAGGTTATAAAATTAATGCATTAATTAATTACAAATTTAAATCCTACTTAAGCAAATAAAACTTACAAAAAATTAATGTAAACCATTAATAAGATGTCTACATATTATTTTAACTTACATCAAACTTAAAGAATAATAAGTTATACGGTAATGACGTAGTTAATTATGAATTTAATCATAAATAATTAGATAACTACTTAAATATATATATATATATATCAAAACCTAATAAACAAAGACATTTACTATACAAATAAATGAAAAATAAAAATTAAAAATAACCATACTAACCTCATAAGCTTCGGAGCATTTGTCATTGTTGAAAGGGATTTTTTTTGGTGTTTGTGATTGATGGAATGAGGTTGGCTGAGTTTGGTTTTTATAGTGATTTTCGGCAGTCATAAGCCGCACTGGGGCGATGCGGTTTATATGCAATATTGTGGAAAATCTTATCCGACAAAATCGCGGAAATCGCGGAGTACGAACGGCTCATATTCATTCCGTGTTTGCAAATAAACCGCATCGTCCCAGTCCATCTTTTGGCAAAGACGCGTCCGTCCGGTGCGGTTTATGACATAATTAGCCGGTAAATGCATTAACTTGATGCGGTTTACGGTAAGCAGGATCGGGCTGATGCGGTTTATATGACCCGTTTTGTCACATCCGCGTAATTTTTTTGAAAAAAAACCACCACAAATAATTTTTTTTGACATATAATATTTCGGCGAAAATTTTCCTTCAATCTTGCAAATCTTGCCAAACCGTCAGAGTATCATCATCAAATCTCATCATTTCGTTTCCCAGAGATAACTGTTCTTTCTTATAGATGGCGTGGCGTATGGTTTGTCTGATCCTAATTACTACTCCCTCCGTCCCACCACCAGAGTCCGATTTCTATTTTTGGTTTGTCCCACAGTACTGTCTACTTCCTATATAATATTACAAAGATACCCCTCTCATGTAGATTCCATCAGTTGCAGTACAGCGAGGGGCATTCTGAAGGAAATAGTTTTTATTGGTCTGAGTAAAGAGCACGCAGGGACAATTTGGGAAAGAAGAGTTAATAATTTTACTTTTCTTAAATTGTGTGCCAATGTGTAAGTGGACTCTGGTAGTGGGACGGAGGGAGTACAAGCAACCCCTAACCCTACCGGTGGTCTACTACTATTTGCCTCACCATACATTACAAGCAATGTTGCCACGTAGATTCAGGTGTGCACAGGGCTCACGCCAGCACCAGCTCTAGCTCCGCTCTATCTCGTCACCACGTGCATAGTGGAGTACTCCCTCCGTCCCACCAGCAGAGTCCCTTTTCCTTTTTTATTCTGTCCCAAAACATTGTCCATTTTCTAACTGAAATTTCGTAAATACCCTCTGTTATAGTATACGGGTAGAAAACCCATTAAAACACATGCGGTCTAAATTAGTACTATAGCACTTTATTTACGTTTTGTCTTCTCGCTCTCTATCCCAGCCCCTCCATATTCTGCTCTTCTCAATCTAGGGTTAACTGAACCGCATTATTCTGGCCGTCATCCCTTATTCGATTAACCTCAAAAATGGAAGAACCTAATTCAACCCCTCTCTCGAATGGCCGTCTCCATCCTTCGATCTCCACTTGGAAATTCTAAAAGAAAAAAACTTCAACGTTCACCAATTTGGCTCTCCCTCTGTTGTCTTCTTCATCCATCTTCAAGAATTTTGCGGTAAAACATCATCTTCCACCAAATCAAAATAGCAGCTCACCACCTTCTAGCAAATCAAAGGGATCGTGGATTTCGAATTTATGTTCATCTCTGATTTGGTCTTTGGCGGCTTGACGATGTTGACTTTCTTCCTCATCGCTCCATCTCCCTGTTTTACTTCTAATACGTGCTTACAAAGGATTTTACGAGTGATGTTTTGAGGAAAATATAAGTAGACTTGTTGAAAGGTAGTGGAATTAGTCTACAGATGGTACGGTGAGTGAGGGTAATATGGGAAAGAGACTTAGTTGAATTAGTTTTCTTAATTTGCGTGCCAAAGTCCAATGGGACTCTGCTGGTGGGACGGAGGGAGTATAATATATAACCAGCTCAATGGCCACCTGCCGGGGAAATAACAAGTTTTCAAACACTTTCTATGACGGTAAAAATCGACGCTCATCCCTGAATAGTCATCATCTGTTTCAGTTCAAAATAATTTGCCACACCTTCAATGGATAGAATCACTGACCTACCGGATCCTATCATTCAGGATATACTGGTGAGATTACCACTCGACGATGCTGTGAGAACGTCATGTTTGTCCAGTAATTGGAATTCTAAATGGAGGAAGCTTTCAGTTTTAAAGGTTGACCGATTATTCTATCTCTCTCTTTGCAAACCTACAAGACCAGTTCCATTAGTCTATCGGGATGTTGTGAACAGCCTTTTGTTACAGCACACTGGTTCACATATTGTAGATTTCTCTTTGTTTATACCAGATGTTGAACTTCCTGATAGAAGATATTTTTATCACGTTATTCGATTTGTCCTGAGGCAAGGCTTGAAATATCTATGTATTGTTAAGGAAGTTTCTGGGTTCTACCCTTTGCCTCATGAAGTATTCTCTTCTGAACAGCTGACTTACTTGCACCTTCGTAACTGTATGTTTGATCCTCCACCTTCATTCACAGGCTTCCCAAATCTTACAACTCTAAGCATAGTATCATGTCTTGTTCCAGCTAATAAATTATCCAGGTACATCTCAAGTTGTCCCAGATTGGGAACTCTTTGGTTGCTGAATCTAAATTTTCCTAACGACAATCTTGATATTCATGCTACAAAGCTCCATAGCTTACGGGTCAGTGGAGTATTTAAATCTCTACTGATGAGAAGTGGTCAGAGCATACAATACTTGTATGTGTATCTAAAAGCATCACCTGATGAACACTTGGGCATTTCTGCTTCTATGTCCAACTTTTTCTCTGGCATGAGTAAACTCAAGGTCATTACGTTTGGAGGTCGATTCAACAAGCTCTTGGCTAGTAGCGGTGCTCTAAATTCTGTTCCAAGACTTGATCTATTGAGCAAACTGGAATTTTCTGATGTGTACTTACTAGACGCTGATGAGATTCTATGTCTATCAAGGTTCCTTGATAGTTCTTCCCATTTGAAAGAATTTAAGATCAGCTTGATGGTATGTGTGTTGTTGATAATTCATATATATTGGCAATGGCAGCAGCAGCCTATATATGGAAATATTAATTTTACTACGTCATTTGCAGGCGGCCTCTCTATTTGACATGGATATTGGAGTGTTCTTCAAAGATCGTAGCTTTAATTGTCTTCAAAGAATTGAACTTGGCGATATTTATTCAGGCTCCAAAATAGAGCTGAAGCTCGTAGAAGCATTTCTTTTATGCTCTCCTGCCCTTGAGAAGATGCAAGTGACCATATCTGAAAGTGTCGGCATGGCTGAGGAGAAGAGGATCATGATGCAAATGTTGAGTTATAGTCGAGCGTCGGTCAAGGCTAAGGTTGTGATTATTAGTAAATGAAGATCCGTCTAGCGATGTGTCGCTAGTTGTTTTTTGACTTAACTCCATAGGATAGGATCTTATAGGTCCAACATGCAAGCCTCTATGTATTCTGCAGTGGAAGCTAATATATCACTATCCTTGCTCAAGTACTGGCAGCAGTGTATCCACATGGAAGTTCAACGTGCAAATCGATTTTTTTATTTGATAAGTTGACTGGAAGCTAATATATCACTATCCTTGCAAGTCGAATGTTCTTTCTATTTGGTATTTATCTTCATCTGGTTCTTTCTTGGATTTTCATCACCCTTCTTGACTAAGCGTGAGTTGGACTGGTAAAACCAAAGCAACAATTAATATAGCCATAACCGAAGTATTTATTGGGTATGGATCAAATCATAGGACTTGATGGTGAGTGCTCATCAACTATACCTGTCAGCTTTCCTAATCTTTTTTTTTTTTTCGTAAACGAGCTTTCCTAATCTATTAAAACATGAAATCGTGTTTGTAAGTTTTTGTGATGGAGAATAGCGAATGTATAATGAAATCACCAAGGAAAACAATACATGCATGAAATCGTGGCGGATTGAATCTAGTATGTTTAGAAACATGTACACAACCTTCTATAATCATTTCCATCACTATTATAGAAAATATGACCCATGTTATATATCTTTTCGATTAGTTCTTATTGAATCATTGTGTATAAGAATACTCAGTTTACAGAGCTTGCTTGATTGATAAACGTGAAGTCTATAACCATATTAAGAAATGATAAACTGAGTTGTTAAAGTCAATTTACGTATTCATTTAACCTTGGTTTTAGGTATCCATGATAATTATAAATGTTTCCACTGATGATTTTTCAAATGTGTACACAACCTTCTATAATCGTCTCTATAACTATTTTAAAAAGATGACACAAACTATTATATACACTACTAGAAAACAGTAGTTTACCTACGGAAAATATTCCGTAGGTAATTACCGATGGAATTCCTACGGTTTATAATACCATCCCTTGGTTAAGTTGTTACCTATGGAATACCGACAGAATTCTAACAAAAAAATTACCGACGGAATATTCCGTAGGTAAATTTGAGGGGAAAAGTGCGGGAGGCCTAGCTCGTAATGGGGCGTATAATGCCATCAAATTACCTACGGATATTGTCCGTAGGTAAATATGCGGGATTTTGAAGAAAGGTTACCGACGAAACTTTCCGTCGGTAAATGCTCCTTGAAAATTACCTACGGACTTAATTCCGTCGGTAATTGTTCCGTAGTGATAGATGAGAGTTTAAGCTGAAACGCGGCATTTTCTTCTACATAAAAATTACCTACGGATTTGTTCCGTCGGTAATTACCTACGGATACATTCCGTCGGTAATTACCTACGGATACATTCTGTCGGTAATGTCTCTTTTATATATAAGCAGGCGAGATTACTTATAACGGCAAACGTTGTCGTTTTCTAGAATGAATACCGACGGAATTACCTACGTGCTGAATTCCGTCGGTAATTGCTTCATAGTGATAGGCAAGGGTTTAAGCTGAAATGCGGCGTTTTTCTCTATATGAAGATTACCTACGGACTGGTTCCGTCAGTAATTACCTACGGATTTATTTCCGTCGGTAATTTCTTTAGTATATTATAACATGCGAGACTTTTACTTCTTTGAACGTGTCGTTTTGAAAACAATGTTACCAACGGAAAATTTCCGTCGGCAATGTCTAGTTCAATTTTACCGGCGGATTTAATCTGTCGGCAAATACTTCAATGTATTAAACGGGAGTTAGAAAGCAAGGGAGGTTATTTACATGTACGACGTCGTTTCTTTTAAACTATTACCGTCGGAAAGTTTCCGTCGGCAATCTTATTAGTATTTTTCGCGTTGCGAATTTCCTCATGCTTTTCCTGTCTATCTCGATCAATTTCTTCAGAAAGACAAACCCTAACTTGCAGAGTTCTCTTTCTTGCTCACCGAAAAATCCAAATTCAGTCCGTGGGATTCCTGATTTTGTCTCTATCGGCTTCTCACTCAGTCCCTAGCTTGCAGAGCTCTCATTCTTGCTGCTCACCGAAAATATCCTTATCCTGGGATTCCCGATTTTATGACCTGCTGTCGACCAAATTCTGAATTACCTATTTCCACTGATTGTGTTGGCCTTTTCGATTCTTCTTCTGCATCAATATATCGGGGATATCCGCATTCAATTCGTGGGAAGAATTTGTGTGCACTCGCCAGTCAAGGATTTGTGCTTGCAAGCCGCATTCGTTACTTGTCTTACGGTGATTCTCTTAGCATCAGGTGATCTCTCATAATTTTCTATGTCTTCGATTCTACTGATCCTTATCTATCAAATTCAGTTTGGTTGTATGATAGTCTCGAATCTCTGTTGTTGGCTATAATTTTTTAGGAGCATCCTTTCGGTCATTTGACCAAGTTTGTGAAACTCGTATTGCCTTGGGTCTCTGGTTGCTTTCACCTGATAGTCTCGAATCTCTATTGTAGGCCTTTGCATCCTTATTCCTTACCATATACAGTAATGACTTGTCTGGTTCATTAGCTAAGAATCCTTTGTTGGACACAAAATTAATATAGTGAAGAAGATGGATAAAATAATATTGTTGAGTGTCTGAATCCTGCCTTAGTGATGTGGATTGTGACCTTTTAAACCTTGCTTAAGTTATAAGCTGCAAAATTAATACAGATCAAGCCTTCAATTGCTTCTGATTATGCTGCTTAGGATAATACGATTTGAAATGCTTGTGAATAATGCTCTATTCCTGATCTAGTCCTCTTTGTCTCTATTGTCGCCTGATAAAAAGAGCATGATAAAGGTGTTTAAGATCATGAAAACCAATCCAAAAGTGCCTGTTTTCTGTAATACGAAACCAAAATCATAATGTCTATGTTATTATTAAAATTGTGTATTTCAAAAGTTCACCAGCCAACTCGTAAACTTAAAATATGCTTCAATATTCACTTAAAATCTGTTTCAGCACGTCATTATCTTCAAAGTGTGTTCATTCCCACTTCTGTTTTAAATTTTTAATCAATTTGTAAAAATCAGCTTGCTGCTAGTTAGACATTGAGGCAAAGGGCATTGATTAAACTGACTTCCCTACAATCAATGGACCTCTGCAGCAGCCTTTTAATACAAAATACTCACCTAGCTTAACAGTTGTGTTTTTTGTAACCAACATAATACTTGCCCGGCTTAGAGACCATCACCAGGCTGTCAAGGTCCCTTTTGCAAGTTGCTGGCACAAAACAGGTATGAGTTTGATCTCTTCTCCTCCCTCTTTACAACTAATAACATGACACAAATTATCATACCTGCTTGCTTTACATTGTCATTTTGTTGTTGCTTCTTTAAATGTTACAAAAGGATTTTCAAACTGAGAAATACTCGCTTAAATTCAGGAGTCTTTGCTTCTATTTACCAGTTAAAAAGAGCATGCTCATTTCTACTGTTGGTTGTCCGTTTTAAAAGCTTCACTAGCTTCTGTAAGGGGCTGAAAATTGTGGCACAAAAGCAGCTTTGTAGCTTCGATTATGCTGCTAAATAAAATGGAAAAGAACATGAAAAGAACTAAATAAAAAATGGGATCACTTAGCTAGAGACTTAAATTTTAATTACTTGCCATTAGTACTAATTAATACTACTATTTAATTATGTACTAGTATATTAATTATGCGGGCCTATTTGTTGAAAAAAGTTAGCCCACTGACCACCACCATACAAAAAACAAAACCTGATTTTCATACCAGTAGTTGATTGATTTTATTATTATGTTCTATTATTATTTAGTATGAGTATTATTGACAATCATACAGTAGACACATTTGTACACAGACACAACTCTCAGAAAGGAAAATGCCATCTATAGATAGTCTCGATATATGATTGCAGAAAACTAGAAAAGAAACAAGAATGAGCAAAATGCGAGCTTAATCATTATAATTCTTATTCAGATAAGAGGCTTAGGCTTAAGTTTCGGAAATCTTGTATTTTCAATCAATAACAAGTCACAACTCGGTCAATCAAATGGTTCAAACCAGTAGCCAAAAGAATAGTGAAGAAAGAAGTTGAATCTGGTGGTTCTCAGCATCATACAGTGGATAGCCTAAAGTTTTCTTGACCTACACAATCGTACCTATATATAGTGTAGCTACTTCACCTCATATGAATTCAAGACACTGCTGCTCAAATCCAGTGTACAAAAAAACGAGGATAGAGATAAGGAAGTAATCAATGAGACAAAACTATGTTAAACCCAAATTAATTATTCGATATACTATGAATTCAATAATAATTAAGTCTTTGAAGAAAGCACCGAATAGGAATCACTTTTTTTACTCTATTATGTATAAATATGAAGATTCTGTTAAATATTGTCGTTTTAGAGTTGTTTAACAGCTTTGCTAACTGTAAAGTTGTAATAACCCATCTGCAATATTATTTTTCCAACTCAGCTGATATGTAGTTGTTCAAGTAATACAGAGAAAACACTCACATGATTTCATCATTTCTGATCTCAGTTTTTTAATGTTTCCCTCTGTTTCTTTACGTCTGATCTTGCTCCTTAGCAAATCTTCACATTGTACCAGTGCAGTGAGAAGCCCGCCTGTCCTAGCATCTAGCTTTCCTGTCTTAATCCTTGCTTTACACTGTCTTAATCCTCTTCTTGTGTTTGTGCTGTGTAGGACTCACTATTGCTCACACATTAGATTGAAGACAGGGCTGACAACACTGCAGTTCAGCCACGGTAATATACTATAACTTGTCTTTTTCTTTTCAGTTTAGTCACGGTAATTTTGCAATGTGGTTAGCATAGTTCTCAATCCTTGCTTTACACTGTCTTAATCCTCTTCTTGTGTTTGTGTTGTGCAGGACTCACTGTTGCTCACACATTAGATTGAAGACAGGGCTGACAACACTGCAGTTCAGTCACGGTAATATACTCTAACTTGTCTTTTTCTTTGCAGTTTAGTCACGTTAATTTTGCAATGTGGTTAGTATAGTTCTCAATCCTTGCATTACGCTGTCTTAATCGACTTCTTGTGTTTGTGTTGTGCAGGACTCACTGCTGCTCGCACATTAGATTGAAGACAAGGCTGACAACACTTCAGTTCAGTCACCGTAATATACTCTAAGTTGTCTTCTTCTTTTCAGTTTAGTCACGATAATTTTGCAAGCTAACTGACGAACTGATAAGTAAATGAAATTGCTAAAAACCTTGATACTTATTCTTACCATGACGCCATAGAATTATTCTATAGCAAAAAATGAATCATACATGTGAGTAATATTTATTTGCATTGTATTAATAATAAAATTCAGATGTTTCATCCATGAACTGCTTTTTTCTTATGATTATGATGATTATTATGATGATGATGATTTTGATTCTGAATGACAAATGTAAATTAACTCATAGATAGTTGTTGCTATGAATACTACAATATTGTTTGATTATATCTAATTCATTTTATATGTGTGCAGATATGACTGGTTCAGGTATGGTTAGACGTAAGAAGGCTGGTGATCGTGCTGGTTTCAGTGGGAAAAAACTGTCTTCTACATTTGCATGTACACCACAAACAAGATTATTATAATAATTGAAGAGAAGGACCCACATTGCCATTAAAGGGTTTCCTAGCATGCTACAGTTGCATTATATTACTGCTGTGTATCTAAATGCTGCACTACTTGTCATTATGGCCCCCTGTTGGTTGCAGTATTTGAAAAACTAATCCACCAGACTTTTACTAGTCAAAGGCCAAGGTAATAGACCAATAGAACCGGCTATTGTAAAAGCAAATATTAAAAAATAAGAATAAACACAATATAAACTAAATATGATCATATAAATGCAAAATACAGAAAAAATATAAATACCTACGGATTACCTACAGATTAACTATGGTCTGTCTAATAATAATAATTGGTATAAAGGTCCGTAGGTAACACTTTACCTACGGATTATTTTCGTAGGTAATATTTTACCTACGGATTACCTACGGAATGTCTAATAAAAATGGTTGGTATACCTACGGATTACTGACGGAAATTAAGAGGCGGGGAAACAATGATGTGGCATCGGATTACTGACGGATTGTCCGTAGGTAATTTACCTTCAGATTGTCCGTAGGCAATTTACCTTCGGATTGTTCCGTTGGTAATCCGTCGGTAATTACGGCTGACATTTCCGTAGGTAATCCGTAGGTAATTTACCGATGGACTCAATTTTCCGTCGGTAATCTTATTACCGACCAATTAAATACCGACGGACGTTTTGAGTGAAAGTTTGTCGGTAATCCGTCGGTAATTTGGATTACCTACGGAATTGTCCGTAGGTAATTTGCTTTTTCCTAGTAGTGATATCTTTTCCTTTGATCATTCTTATCGAACTGTTGTGAATAAAAATATTTTCTTACCATTTATTAGCTTACAAAACTTGATTGATTGATAAACCCTTGAAAGCGATAAAATTGGTTTTTAGAGTCGGTTATCGATGGAGATGGATACGAACGGTAAAAAAATGAAGATCATCAATACGGAAAACTAATGCAAACAAAATACAATTTTTTGATGAATTTAGACAGAAACATATAATAGCATCAATGCGTAAAATATGACATTTTGTGTTCCAGCAGATTGTATTCTACTAAAAAAATACGTGCCACTAATATTCAAGATTTTTCGCTTTCGTTTTCTTCCTTTGTGTAACACCCCAACCGGTAATCACACCATTATCTCTTAACCCTTCTCAATTACCAACCATAATGCAGCGGAATTCAAACTACAACCGGGGGTGATACAATGCCGCTAGTCACCCACGTGACTAGCTAGGCCAAATATAATCCAACAAACAATACACATACAATATCGGTCTGATGGGTCTTATATATCGAGTACTACAAACCAAACTATACAATCCATTCCTTGATCAATACTCAAAGCAAATACAACTTCAATCCCTTATTATACATGTACAATATCCATTCAAACTATACCGAGTATCTACAATTCTCAAGTTTATCCATTACCTTTCGGTCTTACAAATCCACCATACATAAACGCAATTTCTTAAACAACTACCCATGCTTAGTGTCCACCCCGTCCTACTCTCGAACGGTGATCGGTTGTTCCTGTAAAATAAAAACAGCGCCCCAAGGGGCTCAGCAAAATTGCTGCATATGACTTCCGCATACCCCGCGTACTAGCGAGGGTACGTCGACTATTTGGTTGAGAGCATGCGGTTCATTTTAATTCAAACAACATGCAAGGCAACAATACATTATATATGTATATTGGCACAATCAAGGTTCACATCGAACACAATCACTAACACACACATCAAGGGGTTAGTATAATTTGTTCTTTACTTAGGCTTGAGGGTTTCTACCTCACTACGCCTTACTCAATTGCTCATTGACTTACCCACTCTCTTGGGTACTCTTACTCACAATCTCAACAAGGTCTACAATACTCAACTCAATACTCACTTACAACTCAATTCTCTCAAGTCTCAACTCAATACTCAATACTCACATGCTCAATTCTCAATGCTCAATACTCAAGGGTACATGTTAAGTCATTACTCATGACCTCCGGGCAGGGTCATACACAAGACCCACCACCGGGATTTCAAATACCAAAGGGGCTATACATTTAGCTCCTCAAGTCCACCAATGTCCAGTACTCTACCGGACTACTCAAATTCCCAAAACTTCACTCTCAGAGTCATTTCACAATCTCAAAGATTAGCCTAGAAGTATCTCTCTCGATAACATCTATTAGCTTAGGGAATTCTCATGTGCGAGACATTGCTTATGTTAGTCGGATCCTCTCATTGGGGTTTGACTATTACTCTAAGGGGTTTGGTTATCCCTTACCATGCTTTACTTTACTCAAGGTTCATAATTTGAACAATTATCCATCCTTTAGATACAGGTTACTTATATACTTCCACTATGGTTTATTGTGTGGATTAAATCAATTCGGTTCTCTAACCGTTATTAGGAGGTTACTACTCCCGTATACATTCTCACGTTCTAGTGAGTTCATAGGTTTATGTTACCGTGTATTGGTTCAATAGTTGTAGTGTGTTTCCACCTTTTATTAGTTCGCACTCGACTCTTCCTACGAGTCTCTACTCACACATGACTCCACTATGAGTCGCACTACCATACACATTCATCATTCAAACAAATCATTCACAATTCACATTTCATGAATTATACAAACTATAAGTTCACAATACAACCAACCAACAACAATACCATACAAGCACCAATAAGTGTAAGCAATCCGATTCGTGCATTTATCTTGTTAGGTGATCACACAATCAAACAAGCACACAAATCGGGGTAACCAAGTTAGGATACAGAGCATGAGGAAATCATACCTTTCACCGGGGTTATCTTTACCGGGCGTTCTCATGTTCCTCAGTTCACACTTGTTCCTCGTGTCTTACTCTTGACCCACTAATTACATGTCAAATTGTTCAATTAATATTAGGGTGTTACGGTAGGTACATAATTGCTACTCCCGTACTTACCCCGTTATCCAGTTATTTCGGTTTAACTTAGTGTACTTAAACTCACAACTTTCTTAACCACTTCTCAAACTTGTTTACACTTCTTAGGACCATTAAAGGTCACCAAACAACTCCTAAACATCACCTAAAACCAATACCAATCAATCCCCCATCATTAGAACACTTTAAAACACTTTCTGGTGAATTTTTGGGGTGGTTCGGGTTGGTGTCCGGGGTTACAAACCCGGACCAATCACGGAATTTAGTTTCTGGACAATTTTAGCTATGGTCCGGGTTTGTGTACTGGGATACAAACGCGGACCAACCTTTGTTGCGACCTTCTGGGATGTTTTTGGGGTGGTCTGGGTTTGTATACCGGTTTGCAAACCCGGACCAACCCTGGAACAAGTCAAAATTTACAGTTTTTGACCAGTTTCCAACCACTAATTCACCTCTAATCATTCCCTAATCATTCCACATGTTTCCTACACGTTTAAACACCTTAAAACATGCTCTATACCTCTTCCAAACATTGGTTAAATTCACTACCCAATTCTTGCCCAATTCCTTCAAGTTTCCAACCCCCCTGTTACAGTGTGCACACTTGTGCATTTCCTAAACCCCTCTTGGTAGTTCCTACCTCTTACCAACCTTATCAAATCACCTCATAACCATTTCAATTCATTCCTAGATAATGCACTTCTAAAACCCAAGTCCAACTCTCATTTTCCTAAGTCTTGCACACTAACTCATTTCCTAGAAATTCCAAGCTACCAAACATCCTTATGCTACAGATTTTACACTCTTTCAAATCCATCCTCCATTCGCCATTCCAAGGCTATTAACCCACTCAACTCCACCCAAATGAACACTTAAGTTTCCCCCACTTACCAAGCCACCTAAAACACTCATTTTCTACCAAAATTTTGCCATAACCTCCCCATAAACATAACATGTCCAAATTCACCAATTTTCACCATTTACAATCCTAATCTAACCACACCCTTACAAGGGTCCTACCAGCACTCAATATCAATCCAAAATTCACCAAATCACAACATAGCTCCAAAATCTTAATAAACCACAAACTCAAATCATTTGGCTCCAAGGCCCTCAATTCAAACCAACAATTCACAAGCTCTCTCAAAATAAACTAAACACGTTATTTTTTTTTTCATATTTTGGGTTCATTATTCAATTTAACCCATCCCAAATTCTTAAACAATCAAGATAGTTATTAAGGTAGTTTTCTTACCTTAAATTCACAAGTTCCTCTTTTAATCCTCCTCTTGCTCTTCCTCTCCTCAAATCCGGTCAAGTGGGAATGGAGTTGCCAACTCCATCCCAACATCCAAGGAACACAAAAATGCATTCAATTAATTCTTTAAACCCTTAGGAAACTCTAATTCAATTAAAGGGCTTAAAACACAAAGTTAGGGTTTACCTTTTGGAGCCTTTTAAGAGGGGTTCTCACCCTTGAATCAAAAGGGAAAATTCCACCACCACTGGAGGGTTGAAATGAAGCTCAAAAACAAGGAGAAAACAAGGTATCAAAATGGGGAAAAATCGGCTACACCAAAAGATGGAGGGAAAGTGAGCTTTTCTTGGAGATTTTTACCTTGTTTGAAAGAGGAGACTCCAAGCTACTCATTGATGCCATTTTCTCTTCAAATGGGGAAAACCCATGGAGATGAAGTTCTTCATTTTCGAATTTTGAAAAGAGAGAATGATAGAGGATGATGAGAGGAAGAAGAATATGTATTTATTTTTGTGTTTTGAGCTTTCATGGAGCTTGGGCAAAACAAGGAAGCTTGAGTAGCCATGGGAGGGGAGGAAGAAATCGGCTGCCATGGGGAAGAAAGAGAGAACGGCCAGGAAGAAAGGAAGAAGGAAAGAGAAGGAAGAAAAGAAAAATGAGAGAGGAGAGAGAGGGGTTACTTTTACCTTTTTACTTTTCTTTCTTTTTCTTTTTCTTTCTTTTCTTCCTAGCTAGTAATAGAGAGGGGCTGATCTCTTTATTAAAACTGGCCCATATATATTTACAAGCTGGAGCGTTTTTCGTCTTTTACAGAAAACGCTCGTTTATTTACCCGATTTTGCACTATTCACTAACCGGGCCCGTTTTCCAGAATTTTCTCGTTTCTTTAATTTTCAATGGCTTTTAAGCTTCCATTAATTTTTATTTATAGTTATTTGATGAACTATAATTTTTACGGGTTCATTTGACCACTTATAGTCACGTTTTCGGGTTTTCTTGAAAAACGTGCGCTAAAGCTTTATTAGCATTTTTAATTCGTTTTATGGATCCGTTTTCTTCGGGAATTGTTCCCATATATTATTTAGGCCTCATTAAGCCTTTAAAATTCATCCAATACCCTTTTTAAGGTTGTATTTCTCCTAGGGTCACTTAACGCTCATATTAGCGTTTTTCGCTTTTTAAGCGTTTTCTTGTTTCTTTTGGATTTATTCTCTTTACCAAAATTACTTATGCACTATTAGGCCCTCAAATATCGTATTAGAGTAACTTAATCACCCTAATTAGGTTCGGGGTATTTCAATCTACCCCCCTTAAAGAACTTTGCCCACAAAGTTAGTGAGTCTAAGATTGTTAGTCACCAAGGTACTCAATGCTAAGGTTATACTCTCTCTATAACCTGTCAGATTCCAATGACTGACTGAATACATACCACACATTCACACAACATGTCAAGCATGCATAGCAATCAAAAATATCCGTTATCCAACCTCTCAATGGGGGTTCATCCGCAGACAATTAGGCACTAAGTCCTCCCCCATATCGAGTGATCCCTCAGGTACCGGTCACGTTTGAACACTTACTCTCTCTGGTTCACGGCCGTCATGACATTGAGCACTTACTCTTTCTGGCTCTACGGTCCTTTGGTTCTGATCAAATTCATTTGCACCTCTAGAGAATCCTCAGGCTCCAAAGTGGGTACTCTTCCCTAACCGGACTACACATATCCGGCGGCCCTTGGACAAATTTAAGACACACGCCCGCCGTTCAACCGGTCATCAAGACTTAAGGCCGCAGCCACGACGGGTGGCAGCGGTTTCAAAACTAATCATCACTTCCACCGACTCACAACCAGCTTCACCTCCATGGTTCAACCGGATACCCGTGCCTAGCCATGAAAGATCCACTAGCGCCCGTGGGAGTGGTTTCAAAACCAATCCTCATTCTCAAGTTTGAAGAAAATCATTTATACCAAAACCAATTTGGAAATTCATTTTGAAAACTTCAATGCAACTCCAAATTCCAATTTATTTTAGTTACACCTATTATTAGTGTGATTACGTGGCCACTTATACGGAGCTTCAAGAGTCATTCAACCCCAATGTGATCAGCATTGGTGTTGAACTATCCATCCACCCCACTTTGGTGTTCGGTTTCCCTTGATCGCTAGCAAACCAAGTTCCACCTCCCACCTCAATTCACCTAATCAAATAGTCAATCATTATTTCATTTTCTATCTTCTTAATCTTTCTAGTCATAATCATACAACCATACATTCACCAATTTCTAGGATTCCTTTACTCATTTACTACTCATCTCATCAATTATAACTCAATTAGCCTTCTCATCAATTGGTACTTAATTATCTCCAACTGCTATACCTAAGAATTCACATGTATAATTCCAATTGATATTCTATCCTCAAATCACTTACACGTCAAATCAATTCCTATCCTTAAATTATTCCCAAATACAACCAACTCAAATTACCTAGGGGACTCAATTCCCACTAGGTTCAACATCGGTTTCATACCGATTTATACCCATCAAATTCCTCAAACATACTCATCAATTTCCTCAAACATACTCATTTCCCATACTATTACCAATCGGGGTTCTCATTCCCCATGGGGTTTCTCTACTCCATTCACCTCAAATCTCCCACAATCAATACTCCTTTCCACTTCAAATCTCACAATCCACCATAATTACACTATGAATGGATACATATGTTTATGTAACATAAGTACCAATCATCAAAACAAATTCTTTTGCGCTATGTGCATTGTAGTTTACACACTATCACGTAAAACATACATTTCGCGGTTTTCGCCCTACCCCCCTTAAAAAGGGATTACGCCCACGTAATCTACCATGTGTCAACATTGGACATAGGTCGAAGGCATTCAGCTGTCATGGAGTGGTTCAACTTCCATGCGGTCTATTACACAATGTATTCTGGTCAAAGGGTCTTAACCATATTGTCGGTTAGTCCCTGCACCAAGAATTCTCATTGGAGTTTGTTTAACTCATAACCGGGTTCGGTTCTAGCCTTAAGAGCTTCAAGGCGTTGATAATTATCCATTCATTCACTAGGTGTATTAAACCTTAGAATTTGGGCCCACTAGCTTCTGCTGCGTGACCCTGATAACCTAGGGTTTGTTCACCCTTCTCGTTATGCTTAATGTGTTATACATCACCCTTTTTATCTTGGGAATAAGGTTTATTAATCAGGCGTGGTATTCTTTTACCGTACGTGAACCCAATGAGTTACATGTTTTCTATCCAGCTCTCTGGAATCAATGTACATACTATTGTGTACCTGAGTGATTATTCACTTGGTTCTCCCGACTTATTGTTGGTTGAGGTTGAGCCGCTACTTAGTTGTAGTGCTTCCTCTGTTGTCAGTGGCTTCTGACTTATGTCCACTTATCCTTTACTTGTATGACCTTGTGTTTTCTATGCATCGGTCCTTATGACTTCATAAGTTTCCTACTACTTTTACCACAATTGACATTCTCCAAATTCCTATCTATCCCACTAGATCATTACTGCACAAGCGTAATACCAAAACACTCAGTCCTATAGAGTGCAGAGGCGTAAACTCTTGGCGGTAAATCACTTATGGGATTGCAATAGGAATGCACATTGTTTCCTTGATTCCCGGTCTGTCTACCATCTCTATTCATCAACTCCATATTATTGTGTGATTTATTCACATGTATTGGTCGCTTGTTGCGCACCATGTTCGTATTAATTTACGACATTGGTTTCCATGGCATCCGCTATTACCTTAGCTTATACTCATGTTTTTCTACCATTTATACAATGGTTCGCCATTTACTTGGCTGATTATAGCCTATGACATTCTTTTATATCTCTGAGCTCCTTGAGTGTTATTGGTTTTATGCTTCAGGTTATACCTATACAGCATTCCTTTTGAACCGGTTACTCTTCGGTTTCCAATAATTGCTATGATAGCATATTTCCCCTTTGCTTGGAAATAATTGTATGCTCAAGCTTCACTACATTAGTAGTTCTGAAAGGGATACATCCTCCTCTTGGAGTCTATGTGTTCACCTCTCTCGCGGTCTCACATTAACGAGGGGTATATTTGCTCGTTAGTTATTAAACCATCTTACTGGTGCCGTACTTGGCAACTCTTCCTATGATTCACAATGGTTTTGCAACCGTTGAATTTGTATTGTAATGGGTTCCTGGCTTACTAGCCCCGTTGCCTAGAGCTCTGCACATCTTAGGCTGTTCGCAAGCATCGTTTTCTCCGTATACCATCAAATGGCTTGGAGGTATTATTGGGCTCCTTGATAGGATCAGTGCATCACGCTTCTGTCCGTTGGATGCCCTTCAAGTGTCTTGGTATTGATTGGTACCTTTCAATAATCCAGGGTATCCCCTGGGTAAGTGGGATCCCGTCGGTGTTCTAACCGAGTGTTCGTTATAGCTCTGGTGCTCTTATTACGACACTTCGTTCAACTATGTTGACTTTGATACCCTTTATGGATTGCTCCTGGGTGTTGTTGATTATGCCGTTACATCCGACTAGCATTTGAGTGTGCTCAGCTTACTTCGCATTGCGGTTCGGATTTCAGATTGTCCCGTTTCGGGTTATACGTCTCCCGTTCTCCGGGTAGACTATGGGTACTTCTCTTTTGGTTTTAACCAGTTTGGTATTTCCTTTGGTGGTGAACGGTATCCTCCGGTACCTTAGATGATCACTCTAGGTATTTTACTTTGTTCTTTGAACATTTGTGTGTTCCTGATAGGCCTTGCCTTATTGTGTTTAGGCTGGGTTTCCATTCCAGCTAATATGCTTTTGTTTTGAAGTCTTGAGACATCTTCAATGTCTTTAGTCATTGTTAGTGCTCTTCACACTTCTTAACTCTTAATCGTCCTCCCGAAGTAAATTCTTGACTCCTTTAGCTTGAAAGATAATTTGGGTTCTTCGATCATTCAAGGTGTCCAACTGTTTGTTTGAAATTACCTTATGGTCCGTAGAACGGAGCTGACTACTTCCCGTGTTTCGTACACTACATGTATACATACGTGTGGTACCTTGTTGGTACGTTACCACTTACCTGACTAACTCACAAAAGGGTCTGTCAGGCCCGCAAGCTCCTTCGGAGTGCGGTCGTCCCACATCCCGTATTTGGGTACACTCGTAGTGCTCGTCACACGCCTAGGTGAAGTATTCTATTGTCGGCTCCTCTTGTATCATTCTATGATACTCACCGTAACTCTTCTAGTTTGGTTTTAAAAGCTAAGGTTTAAAAAGAAAGGTTTGTGTTTGAAAGAAAAGGTTTAGGTTTGAAATAAAAATTTGAGTTCAAGAGAAAATCTTCCTGACGTTGCCAAGTCCAAGGTTCTTACCAAGTTCAGCTTCCTGCTGACTGGTATGTTGTTAATGCGGTGGTCAGGCTGTTAGGCCTTTCCAAGGCTTTCGTTCTTCAAGTTCTTAGGATTGTGGTCCTATGTCTGCTCCATTGATATGGTGGTCCTTTAGTAAGTACTTGATAGTCATCCAAAGGTCTTCCAATTGTCTTGTTGTTGCTGCACTTGCCTTGGCAAGTGCGTGGGTACATCGGTTTTCAGGTTAACAAACACCGGTTACGGTGTTGTTTCCATCCAAATTTGGTGATTTTATAGGATCCTTCATCCATTTTTGATCTTAATGATCGATCTCCTGAGTACTTCTCAGTGTTCTGGACATAATGGTCGTTAATTTGGGTGCTTTCCCGATCATTGGGGTACTCCATGTACCTTGCTCCATAGCTCGTTCCCACAACTTAATGGTGGTTACTGAGGCTTGACTAATCCTTAGGAGCTACGTCGTCGTCCTGTTGGTGTAAGTTTCGTAAATATCCCCACAGTTGTCTACACTATGCTATTCGGGTATTACCGCCCTTTTGGCATTGTAGGTTTGGAGTTATCCAACCTTGGCTATTTCCATAGCCGGTTTGTATACCATTGTGGTATTATCAAGCGTTGCAGTCCGCAGACTCCTTTGTCTCGAGTTTTGTTACTTTGCTATTTTGCTTCATTGCGTAGTTATGTTTCCCTTCTTGTTGGGTATGCATGGTTCTCACGACTGCGAAGCACGTCGCCCCATGGTGCCACAAATTTCATTATCCGTTAGTTAGGATCTTCAATCTTCTGTCGTTGAATGCGGTTATTATTGCTCCAACGGGAACCGTCTTTGGGATTTCCAGTTCTTGGAATCTACCGTATGACTGGTTCTTTCTCTTTACAAAGTTTATTTACAACTGCCAGATCGGCTTTTCCCGAGTGTGAGAGGTCTTTCCATCTCTCTGGCGTTCTTCCCCCAACTTATAACGGGGGTTGCGGAGGGCGGGATTGGTTATGTAGGTATCCAGATCATACTGGAAGTTCCTAACTAGCGTACCTCACACGCTAACACTCAACCCTTAGCCCTAAGTCTCTAATTCCTAACTCGGTATTTTCCTAAACTCGGCATTTAGACCATCAGAGCGATACTTCGCTCTGATACCACTTTTTGTAACACCCCAACCGGTAATCACACCATTATCTCTTAACCCTTCTCAATTACCAACCATAATGCAGCGGAATTCAAACTACAACCGGGGGTGATACAATGCCGTTAGTCACCCACGTGACTAGCTAGGCCAAATCCAATCCAACAAACAATACACATACAATATCGGTCTGATGGGTCTTATATACCGAGTACTACAAACCAAACTATACAATCCATTCCTTGATCAATACTCAAAGCAAATACAACTTCAATCCCTTATTATACATGTACAATATCCATCCAAACTATACCGAGTATCTACAATTCTCAAGTTTATCCATTACCTTTCGGTCATACAAATCCACCATACACAAACGCAACTTCTTAAACAACTACCCATGCTTAGTGTCCACCCCGTCCTACTCTCGAACGGTGATCGGCTCCAATGTTCCTGTAAAATAAAAACAGCGCCCCAAGGGGCTCGGCAAAATTGCTGCATATGACTTCCGCATACCCTGCGTACTAGCGAGGGTACGCCGACTATTTGGTCGAGAGCATGCGGTTCATTTTAATTCAAACAACATGCAAGGCAACAATACATTATATATGTATATTGGCACAATCAAGGTTCACATCGAACACAATCACTAACACACACATCAAGGGGTTAGTATAATTTGTTCTTTACTTAGGCTTGAGGGTTTCTACCTCACTACGCCTTACTCAATTGCTCATTGACTTACCCACTCTCTTGGGTACTCTTACTCACAATCTCAACAAGGTCTACAATACTCAACTCAATACTCACTTACAACTCAATTCTCTCAAGTCTCAACTCAATACTCAATACTCACATGCTCAATTCTCAATACTCAATACTCAAGGGTCCAATGTCAATATCAATACTCTACATGTACCCTCCGGGCAGGGTCATACACAAGACCCACCACCGGGATTTCAAATACCAAAGGGGCTATGCATTTAGCTCCTCAGTCCACCAATGTCCAGTACTCTACCGGACTACTCAAATTCCCAAAAAACTCCACTCTCGAAGTCATTCACAATCCAAATATTAGCCTAGAAGTATCTCTCTCGATAACATCTATTTAGCTTAGGGAATTCTCATGTCTAGTATTATAAGATTTAGGGTTTACCCCCATATTGAATACTCTCATGTGCGAGACATTGCTTATGTTAGTCGGATCCTCTCATCGGGGTTCGACTATTACTCTAGGGTTTGGTGATCCCTTACCATGCTTTACTTTACTCAAGGTTCATAATTTTGAACAATTATCCATCCTTTAGATAGAGGTTACTTATATACTTCCACTATTGGTTTATTGGTGGATTAAATCAATTCGGTTCTCTAACCGTTATCGGGAGGTTACTACTCCTGTATACATCTCACGTTCTAGTGAGTTCAGAGGTTTATGTTACCGGTATGGTTCGATAGTTGTAGTGTGTTTCCACCTTTTATTAGTTCACACTCGACTCTTCCTACGAGTCTCTACTCACACAAGACTCCACTATGAGTCGCACTACCATACACATTCATCATTCAAACAATTCATTCACAATTCACATTTCATGAATTATACAAACTATAAGTTCACATACAACCACCAACAACAATACCATACAAGCACCAATAAGTGTAAACAATCCAATTCGTGCATTTATTTATCTTGTTAGGTGATCACACAATCAAACAAGCACACAAATCGGGGTAACCAAGTTAGGATACAGAGCATGAGGGAAATCATACCTTTCACCGGGGTTATCTTTACCGGGCGTTCTCATGTTCCTCGGTTCACACTTGTTCCTCATGTCTTACTCTTGACCCACTAATTACATGTCAAATGGTTCAATTAATATTAGGGCGTTACGGTTGGTACATAATTGCTACTCCCGTACTTACCCCGTTATCCCGTTATTTCGGTTTTACTTAGTGTACTTAAACTCACAACTTTCTTAACACTTCTCAAACTTGTTTACACTTCTTAGGACCATTAAAGGTCACCACAAAACTCCTAAACATCACCTAAAACCAATACCAATCAATCCCCCATCATTAGAACACTTTAAAACACTTTCTAGTGAATTTTTGGGGTGGTCGGGTATGTGTGCGGGTTTTAAACCGGACCAATCACGGAATTCACTTTCTGGACAATTTTAGCTATGGTCCGGGTTTGTGTACCGGGATACAAACCCGGACCAACCTCTGTTCGACCTTTGGGATGTTTTTGGGGTGGTCCGGGTTTGGGTACCGGTTTACAAACCCGGACCAACCCTGGAACAGTCAAAATTTACAATTTTTGACCAGTTTCCACCCCTAATTCACCTCTAATCATTCCCTAATCATTCCACATGTTCCTACATGTTTAAACACCTTAAAACATGATCTATACCTCTTCCAAATATTAGTTAAATTCACTACCCAATTCTTGCCCAATTCCTTCAAGTTTCCAACCCCCTGTTAACAGTGTGCACACTTATGCATTTCCTAAACCCTCTTGGTAGTTCCTACCTCTTACCAACCTTATCAAATCACCTCATAACCATTTCAATCATTCCTAGATAATGCACTTCTAAACCCAAGTCCAACTCTCATTTCCTAAGTCTTGCACACTAACTCATTTCCTAGAAGTTCCAAGCTACCAACATCTTATGCTACAGATTTTACACTCTTTCAAATCCATCCTCCATTCGCCATTCCAAGGCTATTAACCCACTCAACTCCACCCAATGAACACTTAAGTTCCCCCACTTACCAAGCCACCTAAAACTCTCATTTTCTACCAAAATTTTGCCATTACCTCCCCATAAACCAAACATGTCCACATTCACCAATTTTCACCATTTACAATCCTAATCTAACCACACCTTACAAGGGTCCTACCAGCACTCAATATCAATCCAAAATTCACCAAATCACAATATAGCTCCAAAATCTTAATAAACACAATATAACACAAACTCAAATCATTTGGCTCCAAGGCCTCAATTCAAACCAATAATTCACAAGCTCCCTCAAAATCAACTAAACACATTATTTTTTTCATATTTTGGGTTCATTATCAATTTAACCCATCTCAAATTCTTAACAATCAAGATAGTTATTAAGGTAGTTTTCTTACCTTAAATTCACAAGTTCCTCTTTTAATTCTCCTCATGCTCTTCCTCTCCTCAAATCCGGTCAAGTGGGAATGGAGTGCCAAATCCATCCCAACATCCAAGAAACACAAAAATGCATTCAATTAATTCTCTAAACCCTTAGGAAACTCTAATTCAATTAAAGAGCTTAAAACACAAAGTTAGGGTTTACCTTTTGGAGCCTTTTAAGAGGGGTTCTCACCCTAGAATCAAAAGGAAAATTCCACCACCATTGGAGGGTTGAAATGAAGCTCAAAAACAAGGAGAAAACAAGGTATCAAAATCGAGAAATCGGCTACACCAAAAGATGGAGGGAAAGTGAGCTTTTCTTGGAGATTTTTACCTTGTTTGAAAGAGGAGACCCCAAGCTACTCATTGATGCCATTTTCTCTTCAAATGGGGAAAACCCATGGAGATGAAGTTCTTCATTTTCGAATTTTGAAAAGAGAGAATGATAGAGGATGATGAGAGGAAGAAGAATATGTATTTATTTTTGTGTTTTGAGCTTTCATGGAGCTTGGGCAAAGCAAGGAAGCTTGAGTAGCCATGGGAGGGGAGGAAGAAATCGGCTGCCATGGGGAAGAAAGAGAGAATGGCCAGGAAGTAAGGAAGAGGAAATAGAAGGAAGAAAAGAAAAATGAGAGAGGAGAGAGATGGGGGTTACTTTTACCTTTTTACTTTTCTTTCTTTTTCTTTTCTTTCTTTTCTTCCTAGCTAGTAATAAAGAGGGGCTGATCTCTTATTAAAACCGGCCCATATATTTACAAGCTGGAGCGTTTTTTGTCTTTTACAGAAAACGCTCGTTTATTTACCCGGTTTGCACTATTCACTGACCGAGCCCGTTTTCCGGAATTTTCTCGTTTCTTTAATTTTCAATGGCTCTAAGCTTCCATTAATTTTTATTTATAGTTATTTGATGAACTATAATTTTTACGGGTTCATTTGACCACTTATAGTCACGTTTTCGAGTTTTCTCGAAAAAATGCGCTAAAGCTTTATTAGCATTTTTAATTCGTTTTATGGATCCTTCTTCGGGAATGTTCCCATATATTATTTAGGCCTCATTAAGCCTTTAAAATTCATCCAATACCCTTTTTAAGGTTGTATTTCTCCTAGGGTCACTTAACGCTCAATTTAGCGTTTTTCGCTTTTTAAGCGTTTTCTTGTTTCTTTTGGATTTATTCTCTTTACCAAAATACTTAGGCACTATTAGGCCCTCAAATATCATACTAGAGTAATTTAATCACCCTAATTAGGTTCGGGGTATTTCACTTTGTTTGCGAAAAACTCAACTCAACATAATGTGTTGAAGCAAACATTAGTACTGCAACAACATAAAACGGTCAAAATAGAAGGATGAGGAGACTATATATACTAGGGGTGTCAAAAACGGTTCGCGGATCGTGTTAGGCTAAACCCAAATCCGACCCGTTTATTAAACTGGTTGACCCAACCCAACCCATTTAATTAATCGTGTCCAAAATATGAACCCAAACCCAACCCGTTTATTAAACGGGTGACCCGTCCAACCCAATTAATTAATCGTGTCCAAATTTGAAACTCAAATCATAAATATTAAACTCAAACCAACTTGTTCAGTTATATAAGAAAATAATTTGACTAATTAACATTAGTTTTGTCATTCTATGATATTATTAACTTTACTTCGAATTAAAATACTTAATTTTTAATATTTGTATATTTATTTATATTAAATTTGATAAAAGTAATTAATCTTTATTTTATAACATATATATTCATTTAATATAAATTACTTAAACGGGTTAGCGGGTTACATATGTTAAACCCAAACCCGACACTGTTATTAAACGAGTTTCTGGTTGACCAATTTATTTAATTGTGTCAAATTTAAAACCCAAACCCACTAACTTCGTGTCGGGTTCATGTTGGTCAAACAGGTTGGTTGAAATTGCCTCTCCTACTATATACTATCACAAGTGATCAAATATTCATCTCTTCAATAGCTTTCATTTTTTTCTCTTTGAAATCTTTTCACTTTCTTTGATATGGATATGATTTTTCTCAATTTATCCAGCAAGGATATTGTTTTCTTGTTCAAAAAGTAGACCACATTTTTAGTATGAATAGTTCAACATTCTTATTTGGGCCAACTGGATATCCATATCTTGTTTGTCCCCCCCCCCCCCCCAAACACACAAATTGAACCTACACCAATCAACCATTGAAAGCTTGATCAACAATTTACACATTTTCAGCAAAAACCAAAATACTATCCAAATTTTATTATCAATGACTAGACCAACCAAGCCAACAAACAAGTAATAACTTCACAAAGGATTAAGAGGATCAATAACTGAGATGCTGGTGACACGAGACCTGCCAATTAGGATCATAGTACCTTGAGACATTCTGAGCTTTCAGCATTCACCAAGTATGCAAATAGATAAGAGCACCTTCTTTTAATTAATTGATGATATGATAAAAAAACAAAATAAATACTTTTTCTTGCAAATACCAAGGTGGTGGTTCAACCAATCGGTAGTGTGGGTAGTCGCTCACCACTTGATAATAGTTTAGACATAGCTAAGACATATTCAAACTCCAATTGAAGTTATTTCTCAACAGTAATGTGGGTAGTTTGTCAACCCAATCTTCTCTCCCTCTATTGAATCAAAGACCGTAAGCTTTTTATTTCGGGACCTAATGAAATACCCCAACTTAGATATGGTGTTTAAATGATAAACTAAGATATAAGGAGGCTAAATAATGCCTTAGAAACATTAAGAAACATTTCTAATCAAAGAAAATATAAGGAAACACCAAAAGAGCAGTTTAAGCAAAAACGTGCTCTAAGCTTGGAGAGACATGGGAGAGTACCCAAATATTGTTCTAAGACCTTAGTAATATCCTAATGGTCATTTTAGGTCAATTACCAAAGAAAACCAAGCTTGAAAACTAGTTAAAACACAAAATGTGCTTTAAGGAGTCTTAAAGCACGTTTTTGAAAAATTGTCTTGTAAATGAGTTTTGAATGGCTAAATGTCCATCATTACTCTTTAATTAATATGTGTACTATATAGTATCACATTTGGAGGCTATATCAATGGGAAATCAAAAATTTCACAACAATGTGCCTTGTTTTTGATGAATAGTGAATTAATTAAGCTAGTTTATAACATAAGTCTATATAAGTGAGACATTTGGTCAACAAAGACTTATTAATACCTCATTCATTAAAGGGGGCCGGTTTTCTAAGTGTGACTCACCACACTTATCTAGCTAAGTAAAGAGAAAGCAAAATAAGTAAGTTATAAGTAAAAGTACTATTCACCTTTAAGATAAATATCACACATTTACTTACCTCTCTCCTCACTTCTTCATTCTCCCTTGTTCACCACGGTTTTCTTGCTCTCTTTCTCTTCTCCATTAACGTGAAGCCTCTCCATGCTAGCTCCACCTTCTCTTGCACACATCTTGCTCATTTAGCTCCAAATCCAAAACAAAATACATACTCTTCTTAGTTAGCTCAAGCTCCTCCTTTCTATCTTTTCAAAACTTCAAGAGCTTCATTTTGGTGCCAAGTCAAACCACCATTAGAGGAGGAAATTCAAGTTTGGAGACTCCATTGGCATCTCCATTCTCTTAAGGTAAAGAAAGTGTAAGAAAATCTAGGTTTCCACCATTTTCTTCACATGTCGAAAATATATACTCATGGGACTCCATGTTTATGCCTTGTTCTAGCTTGTTTCTACTCTTCAAAGGAGAGAGGAGGTCCTTCTTGCTTCACATCCAAGTTGTCTTGAGAAACCAAGGTAAAACAATCACATTAATACCTTAAAACATATTTTTAAACCTAGGGTTTGTTCCTTAGGGTTAATGTGTTATCTAGTACTCATTGGAGTCATTGGATATTGGTTAGAACATTGGCAAGGAGAATCACATTGGTGACCGAGATTGAACAAAGAAACCTAAGGAGAAAAGCTTTTAAGCTTGTGAGAAAACAAGGTAAATTACTTACCTTAAGGTGTTTGTTTTAAGGGAATGAGATGTGGGTATATGATGAGTTTAGTGTAGAGTTTATATTGGGAAGGTGCTATAAAAACCTAGGAGAAACAATGACTTACTTGTGAACTTGTGACTAAGGAGCAAATGAGAAAAAGAGATAGTTTAAGAATATAAAGGTGAAGTACAAGAAGCATTTTATTTCAATGGGAGCCTTGTTGAGTGTATTCGCAGGTTGAAGGCAAATATATGTGGAAATTCAGTGGTTAAGATTATTGTCATTTAAGGGCCTAAGTGCCAAGCATTTTAAGTTTAAGCACTATATGATGATGTGGTGTGGTTTGGTGTAAATTGGGTGTTAAGTTGTTGTGGTGAGAATTTGGGTGATGTTGGTTGTTTTGATGGAGAAAAACCATGTGTTAGGAGGAGGTACTATATACTAGAGAACCCATGGCAAAATTTAAAGGAGAGTTTAAGTGTTTAAGATATCCTAAGGGAATTTAATGACTAAGGAAGTACTAGGAATGTTAGGTTGTCTTGATGAAAAAGGGTGAAGTTAAGGTGTTTTAATGACTTATGATGACTTAGGTATCACCATGGAAGATTTAGGAATCAAGAGAATGTATTTGAGTATTTAGGACTTAGGCAAATGTTGGTGCACAACTAGGAAGGAAATAATGTGATGATGATGGAAGTTTAAACTTGTTAAGGAACTTTAAGTAAATGCTTAAAAGAGTTTTAGATAGTGAGAGATGCTTGGGAGATGATGTTATAGTGGTGAAGAAAACATTTGGCATAGTGGTTACATTAGGTATGAACCACCACCTAGAACCTAGAGGAAAACATTACAAGTGTTAGTGTTAGCATATTACAAGGAAAATGCATAATGACTAAGGTGGATCTTGGTGGATGATTTAAGGTATTTTAAGGAGGGCTTAAGGTGTATTTGAGGTGCCCAAATGAGGTTATAACATATTAGGATATATGAGGAGAAGTTTGGAGTTGAAAAAGAATTTAGAAACAAGTTTTTGGAGCCGACCGGCCTTAGGACCGGACTTGCAAGGTCGGTCGGGCTCTGTTACACTACCGGAAAATGTTTCTGGAATCGACCGGACTTGGGGACCGGACTTACAAGTCCGGTCGGGCTTGTTTTGTGAGAGGGAAAAATGTTCTGGAATGGAGACATGGGACCGGACTTGTCAAGTCGGTCGGCATGAATTTTGTACGGTTATAAGTCTCTGGAATCGACCGGACATAGGACCGGACTTGTAAGTCGGTCGGAGTGAATTTTTCAACGGTAAAAGGGTACTGGAATGGACCGGACTTGGCAATCCGGTCGGTAAGTCCGGTCGAGCTAAAAAAAAAAAAAAAAAAGAAATTTCAAATTCTAAGAATGGTAATGGGTAATGAGGTATGCCCTTGGTAGGGTAGTAATGTTGGGACCCTAAGAACTTAAGGAATTAAGTTAAGATTAAGTTTAAGCTTAATGTTTAAAGTTAAGTTTGTAAGCTAAGTGATAAAGACTTGAGAGGTTATTGAATGGGAGTCCTTAGGGACTAAGTGAGTTAAGTAAGGTGCAAATAACTAATAACCTAAAAATGAATGAATGTTTTAGGTTTGTGTGAGTTGGGACCCCGAAGAAGGATTAGTCAACAACGATCGACGGTGAACGGTACAATCCTTCTTGTGACCTGCTTGCTAACGAGGTGTCCCTCGGCTTGTGTGCTATCTGTTTATTTGCTATGACTAAAACAAGATAAAGCATGCAACCGGTTATATTGTTCTCGTTGTGATTGTGTTATATTTACACTAACCCGCGAGACTTGAGATTGTTACTAACCAAGTTTAGTACTTACTGAGTTAAGAATAAGAGTTAAGTTTGATGGTTGTTGGTTAATGCCCGTTAAGGCTTAGCTAGCACATGGTGTTTAAGATGTCTACTAACTGGAACTTGAGTGAGGAAACCCGGGACCGATCTCCGGTCATGCATGCTAAGGAAAAAGGGGGACGGTATCTGAATCAGATCCGCCCTCCGCTTAAGGACTTGTCTTCGGACTTGTAGCCTAGGGCCGGTTGCCGGCTCAGCTACGCTGGACTCCCGTCCAGAGTAGGTGGCATTAAGATGGTGCGGTGGGATCACCTAAATCCCAGGTTCGAATTAAGCTACAACCAATCCCTTCCAGGAAAGGTTTGTATACTGAGATTAAGATTGAGAGAGATTAAGATTAAGGTAAGGTAAGGAACTGAGATTAAGGAAATGAGGACTAAGGAGGGGGTTACTAACCCACTTGATAAGGAACGCTTGAGTCGTTCATTGTTGTGAACTATATATGTTCATCTGTGGTTATTGTTATTGCACTTCATATTATGCTTGTGTATGTAATCAATTTCCATGCTATCGACAATTAGTCGTCGTAGCCCCGTTAGCTTGGGGGCCATGAGAGGGTGTACCAGCATTCGTGCTGACCCCCTCGGGGGCTATTTTTACACTTGCAGGTAAGAGGCCCATGAGGACGCACTACGAGAGTAGGAGCGGTTAGACTTAGGTGGGTTTTATTTTGAGTTCGGGTTGCGCCTGTGCACCCGACTGTTTATATTAAACTGATGTAAGTTGGGATTATGTTTAAGATACTAGTACTCGGTTGGTTGTGGTATTATGAATGTTGATGTTTAAGTTGGATAAGTGTTTTTGGATAAGTATTGTAAGTATTTAAGCCGGTATATTCTAACGATCAGACCGTGGCAAGGTCCAGGTGTTTTTATTTCCGCTGCGACGTATTCGATTAAGTGTTCAGATTGCGATAACCACGATAGGCTTTGGATGGGGTGTTACAAAAAGTGGTATCAGAGCGTAGTTACGCTCTGATCAAGAAATACCGGATATGAGTAACCACCGAGTTAGGATATAAGTTAAGGAATAAGTATTGGGTTAAGGGTGTGTGAGAGTTAGAGTGAGTAGAGTCAGATGACCACTAATAAGTGTGGATTGTCTTTACCGTCTACGGACGTTATAAATTACTAACCAAACAATGGTGAGTACGAATCTAATGTAAGTTATGCTTGTTCAGATGGCAGGACGCCCTAGAGGAGGCCGAGGTCGCGGCCGGGGTGAGGATATTCCAGGGATACCTGGAGGGCAGACGATCGCAGAGATCGTAGCTGCCGCTTTAGGGCACATGGGCTATCAGCCTGGTGTGGGTGCACCACCTCCACCGCCACAACCTAGGGAACCAAACTGGGTGAAGAGTCTTGCAGATCTTCGACCCGCGCACTTCAAGGGGGAGACCGATCCCGCCAAGCTTGAGGCGTACATCTCCGAGCTGGAGACCGCCTTCGAGACCCTTGATGTCCCTGCTGGGATCAAGGTGCGCTTAGCTGCTTTCTACCTGAAGGGGCGGCGGCGATTGGTGGAAGCTGGTGAGGGCCGAGCATGTGGCCAATCCAGAGTTCGGCTGGGAGCAGTACACCGCCTTGCTACGGGCAAAGTACTACCCCGCCCATGTCCAGACGAAGAAGCGCTTGCAGTTAGATGCGCTTAAGCAGTCGGACAAGATGACAGTGGACGAGTATTACTCAGAGTTCACTGCCTTGCTCCGTCTTCTGCCAGGTCTAGGGTATTCTGACCAGATCTTGGTGGACCGCTTCTATGGCGGGCTTAGCCATCGACTCCGCTACGGCATGGGGCCGACGAGTTACACTACCTTGCAGGTAATAAGAATGATTGAAATTGAGTAAGTGGTGAATAAGATTTAGATTATGAGAAATAAGTGTGACTAATACTATGGAAAAGCAGGAGTGCTATCATGCCGCTGCTAAGGTTGAGATTACCGTCCAGCTGAGGGACGAGGAGAATGCAAAGCGGAAGAGTGCTGGGAAGAGCTCAGAGAGTCAAGGGCAAGGAGGGTACAAGAAACAAAAGTACCAGCCTCAGGCCCAGAAGAATCAGAACCCGAAAGGGA
>JAIOTZ010002558.1:0-15536 GCA_023374045.1 Limonium bicolor
GTAATGAAAGTGAAAGAAAAATCAACTTTCCATCCTTTTTCTTAGATGGCCGAAAATTACCACTCATGGGGGCCTTGTTTTATGCCTTTTTTAGCTTGATTTTATTCTCCAAAGACTTGAGGAGGTCTTACCTTGCTTCATTATGGAAGTCATTCCAAATTCAAAGGTAAACATGCACTTTCATGCCTTAAAACACATATTTTAACCTATGAATGGATTCCATGAGTTTAGGCATGTTGCTTAGTACTCATTGTATTATTTGGATGCGGATTAGAACATTGGCAAGAGGATGGAAGTCCTAGCTGAATTGCAATCAAGAAAACCTAAGGAGGGAAGTAAGAGAAGCTTGAGAAAAATAAGGTAAATTGCTTACCTAATGGTGGTTTAAGGTTTAAGGGGTGAGTTTTAGATGAGTACCAATGTAGCCTAGGGCTTACATTAGGTAATGGGTTATATAACCTAGGAAAAAGAATTTAAACAAGCTTATGAACTTGTGATTAAGGAGCCAATGGGAATGAGTTGATAAGATAAGTTTAGGATGGATTTTAAGAGCATTATAACTACTATGAGATTGATGGGTGTATTTGCAGGTTGAAAGCTTTTATATGTGGGAAATTCAGTGTTTAAATTCATGTCATTTAAGGGCCTAAGAGCCATGTCATTTAAGAGCCTTAGTGCTATGCAATTTAAGATTATTGCATTATATTGAGTTTATTGTGAATGAGTTGATTTGGGAGAGAAAATATGATGAGAAAGAACTTGATGTGTGTGAGATGGTTGAATGAGGAAAACAATGCTTATGGGCATGATAATATACTAGAGAAGCTATGGCGAACTTTGAGTAGAAAACAAAGCGTTTAAGTGATGGTTATGAGTTAATATGACCTAGGATTTACTTGGGATCATTAAAAGGAATTTGAGTGGAAATGAGTTAACTAAGGAGTTCTTGAGGATGAGAATGCCCTAGAGTTGTCTAGGAAGAATTAGAGGATTGGTGGGTGTATTGAACACACCAAAGTCATGGTATGAGGAATGGTAAGACTTGTGCAAAAATTTGGAGGAGAAGGTGTATAATGCTTTAAGATGATTTAGGTATGAGCTAGGGAATATAAGAATGAGAATTTTGGGAAGCTTGAATAAGTGAAGAGGATGCTAGTGGTGGAGCAATAAGGTTTTAGTTAGATGGTAATGAGTGGACTTAGGTGATGGGAGTGAAAATTGAAGGAGAATGTTGTCAATTGTCGAGGAAAATGACTAGGAATGTAAAAGAGTGTGTGATTATGAGAATGGTGAGTAAATAGGGTAAAAGAGATGGAAATGTCTAAGGAGGGTGTAGCATGGTCAAGGTAAATGAAGAACAATGTAAGGTGCCAAGAAGATGGAGGAAATGTATAGGTAAGTTCATGAGTTTAGGGTGATGAGTAACAAATGAAAAGGAGAGGCATTTGTGCATGGATATGCGAGATGACTTGAGGAAGTTTTGGTAAATGAACTGAAGATAGAAAATGATGTTTATAAAGTGCTCAAACTGTTAAGGAGGGAACACTTGGGTTGGTTGAAGTTTTGGTAAGATTACGAGTTGGAAATGTAAGGAAATAAGTGATAAGTGTTTGGAGTTTTATAAGAATTTAGTAATTGTTTAAGAAGATTTTTGGAAATTGTTTTAGAGAGTTTGTTGAAAGTTCTAAGGTGAGTTTAAGTGCCTAAATGGTATTAGGACACTGGGGACCTTGTGAGCATTTGGCTCAATTGAATCTAAAACAAAGTCTGAGCAGACCGCCCTGGGACCGGACCTGCAAGGTCGTTCGAGCCCAGTTTACACTACCGGAAGAGTCTCTGGAATGGACCGACCCTTGGGGACCGGACTTACAAGGTCGGTCATGTCTAAAATTTTGTACGGGATTGGTCTCTGGAATCGACCGAACTTGGGACCGACCTTGACAAGGTCGGTCGGGCTTAAATTTTCACGGGGAAAACTCTCGGGGAATGGACGACCTTGGGGACCGGACTTGCAAGGTCGGTCGGGGTAAAATTTTCAAACGGCAATAAGTTCTGGAATGGACCGACTTGGGTAAGTCGGTCGGTAGGGTCGGTCGACCCTTAAGTTGTAAAAAAAAAAAAAAAAACCCTAAGAAAGTTTAGAGGTATTAATGGTACCCCATTAAGAGGGCATTGATGATTAGAGGTATAAAGACCTAAGGGATTAAGTTAAGTATAAACTTATGTAACACCCCTACAACGCTCCTATCATCTACAGAAATCGCAGCGGAAATAACCAGCCAAATAATAACTAACGCTTTGGTGTTACAACGCCGTTAACCACCCACGTGGTTAACTAGGCAGAATAAATACAAGAGTATCGGTCTGATGATCAGACTCCCGAGCATAGTATCTAACATCCATATATAAACATAACCAACCATACCGAGTATTTAATTTACAACACACCTACAAGCCATAATCATCCATCACTGTTTAACAACAGTACCAAAATGTAATGCCTCAGGAGCACAGGCGCATCCCGGGCTTAACAACCAACATATCCCAAAAGTACATCAACAACCTAGGACCTAGAGCCACTCTGCCTCTTCGATCCTCATCCTGCAAATAAAATAGGAGCCCCCGAGGGGGTCAGCACCTTTGCTGGTATGGCTAACGCGCAGCCCATCGACTACCGGGATACGCGCAACCAATTGTCATAATAACATGGCATTCATTTTAGAACATCCAACATATATATATACCATAGCATAGCAAGGGAAATTGCATAGCATCACAACATCAATACATAACACCATAAATTCGGTCCTCACAGGAACCTTCCTCCATAGTTAGTATACCATGTGAGCCTAGAGATTATTACTAATCCCATGTTAAGCTCGTTACCATCCTCGTTACCGTCCGGTTATGTAGAACGGTTAACTTATACCAAAGGTGTGTCGGATATAGTAATCCCAAGCACACCGAAATAACATACGTATGCCCCTATGGCCCGACGTGAGTCAGTAACTAGCTTTGGATAAGCTAAGGGAAGGTAGAAACCAAATTGGAATACCACCTATACATACACCAAGAGAGCCGAACCGGATATGATATCGACCCCCATCCATCACACGCGTGGCCGGAACAACCGGACTCCTCACTCCCCCGGTTAGCACTTGTTAGTGATCACACAATATTTTGTTAAGTCACAAACAAGCAAACATTTAGGTCTTGTTAGACAACCAAGGGAAGGAGTCATAACCTTACAACATCATAATGTATAACAACTGTAAACTCTTTTCATGCCTTAATCTTATAAGGTCGTAACACGCAGAAAAGCAAACAACACCCAAGCCGGTGTAAACCGGTAGGCAACAGACTGCAAGAAAACCATACCTCGGTCCTTGCCTCGTTTCGTTTCCACCTTGAGAGAATCCTAAACACATTAGTAACGTCGGTTAATTAACGCACTAATCCATTATTAACACTATCTACTCAACATTACTAGTTTATTTTTATTTTACACTTGTTACATCTTTTCATCCTTTTAATTGCCTTTAAAACCCACCTAACAGGTATTATATAACCTTATTAATCATTACTAACCAACTACTATTTTTAGATAACAA
Organism: Limonium bicolor; assembly: GCA_023374045.1. Lineage (NCBI taxonomy): Eukaryota > Viridiplantae > Streptophyta > Magnoliopsida > Caryophyllales > Plumbaginaceae > Limonium > Limonium bicolor. The sequence continues at coordinate 3,612 of JAIOTZ010002558.1, forward strand.
TTCCCATCTTAAAACAATAATTTTTGGTCCATACAGTGGCCTGTCCGAACTTGTGTCCGAGCTTCCAAGTTCGGACACAAGCCGTGATTTTAGACAGAAAACAGACACATGTCCGAACTTGTGTCCGGACTTCGGAAGTTCGGACATGAGTCGAGGAAAATCCTAACCAGAAATCCATACGTCCGAACATGTGTCCGGACTTCCCAAGTTCGGACACAGTTCGAGGATAATACCTAAGAAATAACAGGTGCGTCCGAACTTCCAAATTCGGACGGTAGTTCGGACACTACCTAAAATCCAGAAATCTGTAAGCGTAACAGGGCATGTCCGAGCTTCCAAGTTCGGACGGAAGTTCGGACGTGCCATTATACCCAATTTCTAAGCCTTTAAACACTTAACCAAATTTCCCCAAAGCCTCCAACACTTATAGTATCTTCTCCTTAAGTTTCTAAGTGATACTCCTTGCCTATTCCAATCATTATTCCTAGACATTTCTTCCACACAACATCATTACTTTAACATCATTTCTTACAACCTAAAACTCCTTAAGTCATTCTTGAAATCCCTTTTTCTAAGCTTACAATTCCTCCTTATTTTACCAAAGTTTGCCTAAGTCTTCATCTAAGTCCAAAATGACTTTGGTACACACTAACACCTCAAACTCATGCCTAAGTCCTTAACACACTCTAGAGTACTTCTTAGTTCATCAAAATTCCTTTACAACATCTTGAACTCCTTATGCATTTTCTAAATTTCGACATAGTTTCTCCTAGCATTTTGTTACACCTTAGCACATTATTTTCATCCTTAATCATCCTAGAACACTAAGAACACCAAGAACACTTTCTTACACAACTTCACCAAATTCACACTACATCACAATATAGTGCATAACTTAAATTGCATGGCACTTAGGCCCTTAAAATGCATGGCTCTTAGGCCCTTAAGGTGCATAAATCATAAACACTGAATTTCCACAATATATTTGCCTTTAACCTGCAAATACACTCAACAACACATATGCCTTTTACTAAACTCTTGAGAACACTTTACTAAGTCATTCACCATTTGCTCTTTAGGTAGTTTAAATAAGCATTTATAAGCTCATTTCTCCTAAGGCATTAAACAACATTAAGTTAGTAGATTTACCTCTTCTTCCCAAAACACTTCCTCCTTGATTCCTTACAAAACCGTATGATAATTTGATTCCTTGTCAAGTTCTAGACAATATACAAACACCATAATGAGTATTCAAGCTTTGAGCTTCATCTCATTGTAAACCCTAATTTGACATTGTTTCAAAAACATTAATGTAGTTGTTTTACCTTGATCTTTGAAGGGAGTTTGAATATATAACAAGAGAGGACTCCACCTAGTCCATGAAGAGTTGAAATGAAGCTAGAACAAAGTCACACAAAGAGCTATATCAATGTGTATTTTCGGTTAAGGTAAGAACATGGAGGAAACATGATTTTTCTTTGAGATTCCTTACCTAGAAGCAAAGGAGATCAACAATATGTCAAAATACAAGCTCAAGCTCCTTCAATGGTGGAACACCTTGGCACCGAAATGGAGCTCTTGGAGTTTTGAGAAGATAGGAATGAAGAGCTTGATGAGAGGAAGAGATTGGTGGTGTTTGTTTTTGATTTGGACAAATGAGCAAGATTTAACAAGTGATCAAAGTGGGAGTTTCCATGGTGATAGTGGTATTACCGTGAGAGAACAAGGAAGAAGGAAAAAGAGAGGTGGGAAACCGTGTGAATGAAGGAAAGAAATGAGAGTGAAGATAGGATTTGCTTTAAGGAGATATTTATGCTTATAAAGTAAAAAGTAAGTTTAATTAGTTTTCTTTACTTACTTATTATTATCAACTAAGAGTGGTGAGTCACACACTTAGAAAACCGGCCCCCTTTATTAGTATGAGGGCATTTTAGTCTTTGTTTGTCAATTTAATTACTTATACAACATATGTTACAAAATAGTTTATAAAAATCACTATTCACCTAAACAAGGCACTTAGAAGTGAAATTTTTGATTTCCCATTAATATAGCCACCCAAATGTGATACTATATAGTACACATATATATTTAAGAGTAATGATGGACATTTAGCCATTCAAAACTCATTTACAAGACAATTTTTCAAAAACGTGCTTTAAGACTTCTTAAAGCACATTTTGTGTTTTAACTTGTTTTCAAGCTTGGTTTTCTTTGGTAATTGGTTTAATATGTTCATTAGTATATAAATGAGGTCTTGGTGAGCTCATTAGGTCTTACTCAAGTTTATCCCAAGCTTAGAGCACATTTTGGCTCTTATTGACTTTAAAGCACATTTGTGTTTCCTTTTGTTTAAATTTGTTTACTAAGGTTTCTAAGACTCTTTTTAGTCTTAATAAATCATGTTTTAATGTTTAACCAGCATACCAAGGTTTGGGGTATTTCAATCTACCCCCCTTAAAAGAACTTTGTCCCCAAAGTTCATACTTCCCACATATCTTACTATTAGAACACGGGAAACATCTTATAACACCACACTTCCAAAACATCATTACCAACCTTACCATCATTCTTACACCACAACGGACTCAAGGTCCAAACCACACAATACCACAACGGACTCGAGGTCCAAACCACATAATACCATTCAGACACAACGGTCTGTAACATAACATAGACAATGTATACATATACATGTCGTATACAACCATAACCGAAACGGCTCTACCCCACCCTTAAAAGGGGTACGCCCCGTACCCTATACATATGAACACTAAGAAGCAAACAATGACGGGTGCTTCGCCTTCATCTTTTCTTCCAGCTCCCAAGTGGCCTCCTCAACGTCCTGGTTAGACCAGAGGACCTTCACCAGTCTCACGGACTTATGGCGAGTGTCTCGAGTCTTAGTATCCAGAATCCGTACCGGAGTCTCCACTGATCGCATGGTTGGCTCTAAGGTTAGCCTTTCCGGCTGAAGCACATGAGACGGATGAGACATATACTTCTTCAACTGGGACACATGAAATACATCATGTACCTTGCCCAGCTCGGCGGGTAAATCAAGTCTATAAGCTACCGGGCCGATCCGCTCCGTCACAACATAAGGACCCACATATTTCGGGCTTAACTTGCCCTTCTGGCCAAAACGAAATACTCCCTTCATGGGGGATACTCTCAAAAATACCTGATCGCCCACGGCGAACTCGAGGTCACGTCGGCGCACATCTGCGTACGACTTCTGTCTATCCTGAGCTGCTTTCATATTAGCCCTGATCTGGCGAACTTCTGCCTGAACTTGCTCAAGATACTCTGGTCCTATAATGACCGTCTCACTCGACTCATCCCAGCATAATGGCGTGCGGCATGGTCTACCGTACAATGCCTGGAAGGGAGACATCTTGATCGATGCGTGATAACTGTTGTTGTAACTGAACTCGATCAGATGTAACTTATCAATCCAGCTGGTCTGAAAGTCAAGTGCACATGCACGTAGCATATCCTCAAGTGTCTGTATAGTGCGCTCACTCTGACCATCGGTCTGTGGGTGAAACGCCGTACTCAATTTCAGTTCAGTACCCAATGCCTCTCGTGTAGACTTCCAATATCTGGATAAGAATCTGGTATCTCTGTCGGATACAATCGTCTTTGGTACACCATGATGTCTTACAATTTCCTTATCGAATCGTTCTGCCAATCTTGCCACTTTCCAGGTGTCCTTCATCGGAATGAATCGGCCACCTTGGTCAGTCGGTCCACCACAACCCAAATCATATTCAGACCTCCCCTTGTAGGCGGAAGCCCTACCACGAAGTCCATAGATATGTCATGGAACTTCCACTCCGGCACTGGCATTGGCTGCACCATACCACCAGGCCGTCGGTGCTCAAACTTGACCTTCTGACAAGTGAGACACCTCAACACATAGTCATTCACATCCTTTTTCATTCCAGCCCACCAGAATATCTTTTCATACCTTTATACATCTTTGAAGCTCCGGGGTGAATCGATGTCGTAGAACAATGGGATTCACTCAGTATGCGCTCCTTCAGCTCAGCGCTACTCCTCGGTATACACAACCGGCCATTGAGCCTAATCAGGTCATCATCGTGGAGTCTGAAGTCATACTTCTGACCCTCGAATGTGCCATCAATAAGCTTCTGTCTAATTTCCACCATATACTGATCCGTCATCTGAGCACTCCGCACCTCTTCAACCAAGCCAGTATGAGAGACTAGCGAATGGAGAGAGTGTGCTCGGCGACTCAATGCGTCAGCTACCACATTTGCCTTACCCTCCTTGTACTGTAAATTGATGTCATAATCATTCAGAATTCAACCCATCTTCTCTGCCTCATGTTCAACTCCTTCTGAGTGAACAAGTACTTTAAACTCTTGTGGTCAGAATAAATTGTCACGCTTACCCCATACAAGTGATGTCGCCATATCTTCAGTGCGAAGACAATGGCCCCCAATTCTAAGTCGTGGGTAGGGTAGTTCTCCTCATGCTTCTTCAGTTGTCGGGAGGCGTAAGCCACGACCTTCCCGTGTTGCATCAACACACAACCCATACCCCTGCCTGATGCGTCGCAATAGACCTCAAAACCATCTGGACCGTCTGGTAATGTCAGAACCGGTGCAGATGTCAGAGCATCCTTGAGACTCGTGAAAGCTCTCTCACAGTCGACTGTCCACTCGAATGGTGCATCCTTTTTCATCAAGGAAGTCATCGGCTTCGAGACACTGGAGAAGTCCTTCACAAACCTCCTATAATAACCTGCCAGACCGAGGAAGCTCCTGATGTCGGTAACTGTCTTCGGCCTAGGCCAGGTGCGCACTGCATCTATCTTTGCCGGATCAACAGCGATCCCGGCCTCAGAAATCACATGTCCAAGGAATGATACTTGGTTCAACCAAAATTCACACTTAGAAAATTTAGCATACAGCTGATTCTTTCTCAATGTCTGCAATACATCTCTCAGGTGGCTTTCATGCTCACCTCTCGATTTCGAATACACAAGTATGTCATCGATGAAGACTACCACTGATTTGTCCAACTGATCTTGGAACAAACGGTTCATTAAGTCCATGAACTTTGCTGGTGCATTTGATAAGCCAAACGGCATAACGGTGAACTCATAGTGCCCATACCTAGTTCTGAAGGCTGTCTTTTCTATATCACTGTCACGGATGGCAATCTGGTGGTATCCGGAACGTAGGTCTATCTTGGAGAACACTGATGCTCCCCTCAGCTGATCAAATAGATCGTCGATGCGTGGTAAGGGGTAACGGTTCTTCACCGTAACAGCATTCAGCTCCCGATAATCAATGCACAGGCGGAGATTACCGTCCTTCTTCTTCACGAAGAGGACCGGCGCTCCCCATGGTGAAACACTAGGGCGGATAAAGCCCTTGTCGAGTAGGTCTCTCAGCTGCTCCTTGAGCTCTGTCATTTCTGCTGGAGCCATACGGTAAGGTGCTTTCGCAATGGGTCCGGTGCCCGGAACTAGATCAATCTCAAACTCAACATCTCGTGCTGGCGGCATGCCCGGCAGTTCCTTAGGAAATACATCAGGAAACTCCGACACTACCGGCACATCTGGGCTAAACTCAGGGTCTCTCTCTATGTCCTGGACATAGCAGAGGTATACATCGCTCCCTCGTCGTAACTCGTGATACATAGCCATGGCGGTGATGATCTGTGTCGAAGGCTCCCTGGGCCTCTGGCGGTATGATATAGTAACCCCAGATGGACTCCGAAGAAGCAGTCGATGCTCGGCACACAGAATTCTGCCCTTGTGCCGCTCCAACCAGTTCATCCCCACAATCACATCAAAACCTAGTCCGTCGAACTCTATCAAGTCGATCGGAAACTCCTCATCCCTGATTCGAACAACAGCATCTCGGTAGTAGCGGGTACATCTGATCCGCTCTTTCGACGGGAGAGTGACCACGAAGTCTGGCATCTCTTCACCGTCTAACCCCAGCCTCTTCGCAAATGATAGCGAAATGAATGTGTGTGAGGCTCCAGAGTCGAACAAGATCGATGCATCCACGCCATTCACTGGAAAGGTACCGGTGAGGATTGTGCCGCTCTTGCCGGCTTCTGCCTTATTGCAGACACTCAGTATACCTCCCGTTCCGAGTGCACAGCCTAATTCATTGGCAAACTAATAAGTATTGGGTAACAACACGGTTTATATGCTTCAAACAACTCCACTTTATTCATTAACGCACTCTTTTTACAACATTCATTGGCTTACACTGTCGCCATGATTCACACTTACAACATCCTTAATACATACGGGTTTATCACATCACACAATTATACAAAGCTTAAAACTGTCTGAAGGTCAAATTTAAACGTCCGGGTTTCATGTGTGTGGCATTGATCACTGCCGACGGTGCGGTATTCAGTTTGATCTTCCTGATGCCGTGGTATAGCATCCTTGATTGCCCACCCATGATTAGTACATCTCCCGATTTCAGCAGTAGCTTCTTTGCGAGGTCAGCACGCTTCTGCTCGCCATACACAAACACTGCGGTATCACCAATGGACCAAGACACCACGGGTACTCCCTTACTTAGAGACTCGGGTGACTCGTCCTTGTCTTGGTGTATACCTAACCGTCCACCTTTCTGGTAGAAGTTTACAATGTATAAATCTGCTTTTACACTTGGAATTGATTCCGTTTCAACTTGTTGAGCAATTCCCACGGCGTGGTTAACGACCGCGTGGAACTCCTCTGGCATACTTGATACTGTTGCTCCATCTTCAGCTCGCACTTCTTGATATGACTTGGTGTAAGGGTTCCAGTCCTTACCCATGCACATCATCTTCAATTGCATCCTTGCTCCGTTCAGGTATTCGGGTGTGTAGAACCCTCCTGGTTTTGCTCCGAGTTCATCGCATCGTCTGATGATATGGATTTGTGCTTCCGGTGTCAGGTATCCATTTAAGAGTATCATACCTGGCTGGATAACCTGACATTGCTCCAATGGGAAGTCGGTGATGTTGATGGCGGTTTCTTCAGGGTTCGGTGTGGGCGGGATTGGATAGCAGATATTGAAGGTTCCTAAGTTTCAAATTGCCTAATTTTAGGTGTTTTCCACATTATATTCTAACTCTTTACTTATATGTTTATACCCTTAGACTTGCTAACACTCATGCATGAAATGCGGTAAGCAATCACTTTTTCATTTAACAGTTTAGGCGGTACCTGGTCTCGAAGAGGATCCTGGTGCCTCAGACCGGTCCACCACATTCAGGGTGGCCTTGCCGGACCCCGTAGCCTTCCCCTTCTGGGATTCAGTGTACTTCTTGTCAGAAGTCTGCTGAGTAATCGCCTTCGGGCCTTCAGTGGTCGTGGTAGTATTACCCTTCCACTACCCTTTTGGCTTGTAGTTCCTGTTGTTGGGGTTCGTCCAACACTCAAACTCACGGTGCCCCATCTTCTGGCAGTGACGGCACCTCACATCATTCCCCTTGCAGTCTTTGCCGGGGTGGTCTCCATTGCACCACTTACAGTAAAAGTGGCGCTCCGGTCCAGAACCCGCGCTAGCTGCTACAACAACACACAATCAATACTCACTTCCCATCTTAACAACACACACCTCATTTAGATACACATGGTTAAGTAATTACCCTTAGGCGGGTAGGAGCGTAGAGGCTTCGCCGCGTACGCATACGTGAGCTTCAGTGGCTCATCGGCTGTGGTGGTCTGGGCTTGGCCCTTGTCACCCTGGTACTGGCCCTTCTGGGGCTGAGGGTAGGGTTTTCTTCTTCCCTCCCCCATACCCTTGCTGATTCTGGCCCTCGTTGGTGGCCTTGCGCTTGTGCGCATTTTCCTCGTCCCTCAGACGGACGGTAATCTCAACCTTAGCAGCGGCATGATAGCACTCCTGTATTTTAGGATGTCAGTCATGCCCCGCAAAAACAACTTACCAACTCACATTAACATTCACTCATGGTATAAATGGATTCACAACAAGGTACTCTAATTACCTGCAAGGTGGTATACTCAGCTGGCCCCATCCCATTGCGGAGACGGTGGCTCAGTCCATTGTAGAACCGGTTCACCAACACCCGGTTCGAATACCCAAGGTCTGGTAACAGGTGGATAAGGCCGGTGATGCGGATGCGGTATAGTAGTCATCAACCGACATCTTATCCCCCTGCTTCAGACTGTCCAGCTCGAGGCGCTTGGCCTCCTGCACGTGTACCGGGTAGTACTTGGCTCGCAGTAGAGCCGTGTACTCCCTCCAACCAAAGTCAGGATCAGCCATCCTGTCCTCCTTCACCAATTTCCACCAACTCTGCGCCGAACCCTTCAAGTAGTAGGCGGCAAGACGGACCTTAGCTTCAGCAGGTACTGCCAAGGTCTCGTAGGCGGTCTCCAGTTCGGAGATGTACGCCTCCAGTTTTCGAGGATCAGTCTCCCCATAGAACGATGGCGGTCTAAGATCAGCCAACGCCTTGACCCAATTGGTCTCTCGTGGCGGTGGTGGTGGTGGCTGAACTCCGGGTTGTTGCCCTTGCTGTATAGCAGCAACCAGATCGGGTACCAACTGGGCTACGGCGGCTGCAACTGCCTCAGCCATAGTCTGCGCCGTAGTATCATCGCCCTGGTTACCCAGATCTCCAGTACCGCGCCCGCGGCCTCTCCCTCGTGGTCTACCTGCCATCTGAATTCATATGAACATTTCATTAGCATTATGCTTGCACACTTATCGGTCCAATGGTTATAGCATCTTCCCGACAACCAGGTAATTCCACACTTAGTTAGTGGTTAACCTTTCCAAATCTGTCCACTTAAGTAACTGTAGCTAGGTTTCCTAACTCGGTATATCCCTAAGCTCGGTATTCTAGTCATCAGAGCGATACTTCGCTCTGATACCACTTTTTGTAACACCCCTATAACGCTCCTAACAACTACCGAAATCGCAGCGGAAATAACCAACCAAACAATAACTATTCGCTTTGGTGTTACAACGCCGTTAACCACCCACGTGGTTAACTAGGCAGAATAAATACAAGTGTATCGGTCTGATGATCAGACTCCCGAGCATAGTAACTAACATCCATATACAAACATAACCAACCATACCGAGTATTTAATTTACAACACATCTCCAAACCATAATCATCCAACACTGTATAACAACGGTATCAAAATGTAACGCCTCGGGAGCACAGGCGCATCCCGGGCTCAACAACCTACTTATCCAAAAGTATATCAACAACCTAGGACCTAGAGCCACTCTGCCTCTTCGATCCTCATCCTGCAAATAAAATATGGAGCCCCCGAGGGGGTCAGCAACCTTTCTGGTATGGCTAACGCGCAGCCCATCGACTACCGGGATACGCGCAACCAATTGTCATAATAACATGGCATTCATTTTAGAACATCCAACATATATATATATATATTTACCATAGCATAGCAAGGGAAATTGCATAGCATCATATCAATACACATCAACATAAAATCGGTTCTCACAAGGAGCCTTCCACCATAGTTAGTATACCATGAGAGCCTAGAGATTTTACCAATCCCATGTTAAGCTCGTTACCATCCTCGTTACCGTTCGGTTATGTAGAACGGTTAACTTATACCAAAGGTGTGTCGGATATAGTAATCCCAAGCACACCGAAATAACATACGTATGCCCCTATGGCCCGACGTGAGTCAGTAACTAGCTTTGGATAAGCTAAGGGAAGGTAGAAACCAAATTGGAATACCACCTATACATACACCAAGAGAGCCGAACCGGATATGATATCGACCCCCATCCATCACACGCGTGGCCGGAACAACCGGACTCCTCACTCCCCCGGTTAGCACTTGTTAGTGATCACACAACATTTTGTTAAGTCACATACAAGCAAACATTTAGGTCTTGTTAGACAACCAAGGGAAAGGAGTCATAACCTTACATCATCATAATGTATAACAACTGTAAACTCTTTTCATGCCTTAATCTTATAAGGTCGTAACACGCAGAAAAGCAAACAACACCCAAGCCGGTGTAAACCGGTAGGCAACAGACTGCAAGAAAACCATACCTCGGTCCTTGCCTCGTTTCGTTTCCACCTTGAGAGAATCCTAAACACATTAGTAACGTCGGTTAATTAACGCACTAATCCATTATTAACACTATCTACTCAACATTACTAGTTTATTTTTATTTTACACTTGTTACATCTTTTCATCCTTTTAATTGCCTTTAAAACCCACCTAACAGGTATTATTAACCTTATTATATCATTACTAACCAACTACTATTTTTAGATAACAATTCCCATCTTAAAACAATAATTTTTGGTCCATACAGTGGCCTGTCCGAACTTGTGTCCGAGCTTCCAAGTTCGGACACAAGCCGTGATTTTAGACAGAAAACAGACACATGTCCGAACTTGTGTCCGGACTTCGGAAGTTCGGACATGAGTCGAGGAAAATCCTAACCAGAAATCCATACGTCCGAACATGTGTCCGGACTTCCCAAGTTCGGACACAGTTCGAGGATAATACCTAAGAAATAACAGGTGCGTCCGAACTTCCAAATTCGGACGGTAGTTCGGACACTACCTAAAATCCAGAAATCTGTAAGCGTAACAGGGCATGTCCGAGCTTCCAAGTTCGGACGGAAGTTCGGACGTGCCATTATACCCAATTTCTAAGCCTTTAAACACTTAACCAAATTTCCCCAAAGCCTCCAACACTTATAGTATCTTCTCCTTAAGTTTCTAAGTGATACTCCTTGCCTATTCCAATCATTATTCCTAGACATTTCTTCCACACAACATCATTACTTTAACATCATTTCTTACAACCTAAAACTCCTTAAGTCATTCTTGAAATCCCTTTTTCTAAGCTTACAATTCCTCCTTATTTTACCAAAGTTTGCCTAAGTCTTCATCTAAGTCCAAAATGACTTTGGTACACACTAACACCTCAAACTCATGCCTAAGTCCTTAACACACTCTAGAGTACTTCTTAGTTCATCAAAATTCCTTTACAACATCTTGAACTCCTTATGCATTTTCTAAATTTCGACATAGTTTCTCCTAGCATTTTGTTACACCTTAGCACATTATTTTATCCTTAATCATCCTAGAACACTAAGAACACCAAGAACACTTTCTTACACAACTTCACCAAATTCACACTACATCACAATATAGGGCATAACTTAAATTGCATGGCACTTAGGCCCTTAAAATGCATGGCTCTTAGGCCCTTAAGGTGCATAAATCATAAACACTGAATTTCCACAATATATTTGCCTTTAACCTGCAAATACACTCAACAACACATATGCCTTTTACTAAACTCTTGAGAACACTTTACTAAGTCATTCACCATTTGCTCTTTAGGTAGTTTAAATAAGCATTTATAAGCTCATTTCTCCTAAGGCATTAAACAACATTAAGTTAGTAGATTTACCTCTTCTTCCCAAAACACTTCCTCCTTGATTCCTTACAAAACCGTATGATAATTTGATTCCTTGTCAAGTTCTAGACAATATACAAACACCATAATGAGTATTCAAGCTTTGAGCTTCATCTCATTGTAAACCCTAATTTGACATTGTTTCAAAAACATTAATGTAGTTGTTTTACCTTGATCTTTGAAGGGAGTTTGAATATATAACAAGAGAGGACTCCACCTAGTCCATGAGGAGTTGAAATGAAGCTAGAACAAAGTCACACAAAGAGCTATATCAATGTGTATTTTCGGTTAAGGTAAGAACATGGAGGAAACATGATTTTTCTTTGAGATTCCTTACCTAGAAGCAAAGGAGATCAACAATATGTCAAAATACAAGCTCAAGCTCCTTCAATGGTGGAACACCTTGGCACCGAAATGGAGCTCTTGGAGTTTTGAGAAGATAGGAATGAAGAGCTTGATGAGAGGAAGAGATTGGTGGT
>JAIOTZ010002559.1:0-15474 GCA_023374045.1 Limonium bicolor
GGCCAACATTCACCTCTCTTATTAGGTAATTGACCAGTACTCTGAATAAGAATAATAAGACAAGTCTCTGACCCTCTTCATCTTGCATATTACAAAACCTAGCGGTGAATGATTATATATAGTAGTTATTATGCTGAGCAGAGTCGTTCCTTTTTTTTTTGTTTTGTTGAAACAGAAAGGAGTATTTTGAAATTACATGGGCGAGTTTAAGAAACAGAGTGGAACCATCATTTGGGGAGAAATCAATCATTAACCACAAAGATTACATGACCAATGGCAGAGTTATAGTGTCAAAAGCAATCAACATTACTGAAACAGAAGTGTTAACTGAAGTTGGACGTGTCGTGCCATACGATTATCTAATCATTGCCACTGGTCACTCTGATCTGTTCCCCATAACCAAACGAGAAAGGATTGGGCAGTATCAGTCAGGTAAAAAAAATGAATATTTTGCAATATGTTTAATTTCTTAACAGTTTGTGATGAATTGTTTGATTAATTTGTGTTTAATGTGTGTTGTGCAGATAACGAAAGGATAAGAGCTGCACAATCAATTTTGATCATAGGAGGTGGACCAGCTGGTGTGGAGTTGGCAGGGGAGATAGCAGTTGATTATCCTGAAAAGATGGTGACATTGGTACACAGTGGGTACAGATTGATGGATTTTATTGGACCCATAGCTTCAGAGAAGGCATTGAAATGGTTGAGAAAGCATAATGTAAACGTGAAATTGGAACAGGGGATTGATATGAACTCGATTTCAGAAGGGAGGTACCGGACAACGAGAGGTGAAGTTATTGTGGCTGATTGTCATTTCATCTGTACTGGAAGACCTGTTGGTTCATCTTGGCTTAAGAGGACTATACTGGGTACATTCTTGGATAGAGATGGAAGATTGATGGTTGATCACCATCTTCGTGTTAAAGGGTTAAGGAATGTGTTTGCTATTGGTGACATTACTGATCTTCTGGTAATTTTGTAATTTGGTTTTTTGTTTTCAAGATCTTTGATTTGAACTATGGGGAAGAAGATCTCGTGTTATTAATGTTGTGGTGGTGTTGGTTTGTTTCTTTTTTTGAGCAGGAGATTAAGCAGGGGAGGCTAGCGCAGAAGCATGCGATGGTGGCTGCAAAGAACGTGCGGGTGTTGTTGAGAGGAGAAGATGAGAGACAAATGGTAGTCTATGAGCCAGGAACGAAGACGGTATTTGTATCTCTTGGGAGGAAGACTGGTTTAGCGCAACTAAAGTACTTGACCAACGTTGGAAGAATTCCAGGAATGATTATATCGAAGGACTTGTTCGTGGGGAGAGTCAGGAAGAAGCTTAGCTTGGATCCACATATTGTTGACTCCTAATTAGTAGTTAATAATGGTCAGTATCTGAGGATCAGAGAAGAGAGAATTCAAATTTCACGACCAAACACTAGCTCCTCTTATGTGTCTGTCGATTGTCCATGAATTTACTGCAAACTGTTCATGACAATGAGATTTTTGTTTTACACCAATGAAGCTGTGATTAAGTTCTGTTTACTGTTCCAAAATTTGAAAAAGGGAAAGTGTGAAGCATCTCTTGATTATTACTGCACTTAATAACTTTATTAATCAAATAGATCAATAGGATTCCAATACTGAACAAGATTCTAATGAAGAACCATCGGGTTCCATTAATGTCGTAAACTCTGATAAAGATTTAGTAGAGCTTCTTTATGAGCTCATAGACAAGATTTCAAATCCAGAAGAAAAGAAACAATATCTGCAGCAGCTAGCAAAGCTTATTGCCTCGCGAGATTCTTCTTAGAAGCAACCAGACATAGAGCCTTTCAGTATATTAAAGTTCTAGATAAATACCCTATTGCATCAACAGTAACATTTTCGGCAAAGTATCTAAAGAATTACAAGAGACATTAAGTTCTTAAACATAAATCTCAACGCTCAAATTGAACTTCGTCAAATAAGGTTTGATGGATTAAATGCTCAAGCTCGCATCTCTTTTAGAAGCAACTCAAACCTCTGACAACAACATACCAAAAATTGAAACATAGAAAACACGCCTCAAGATATGGGTGTTATTACAATATCTCCTCACATAGGTACATCAAGAACATCCATCAATACCACTGAAAGATTTATATTATGAAAATGGTATACAAGAATCACACTTGTAGTCAAGCTGAATATGATCGCTCTTATAGATTCTAGAGCAGATCGAGATTGTATCTGCGAAGGATTAGTCCCTCATCAATATTGCTCTTTGACTAAAAAAAGACTGTTGGCGCGGGCAATGATCCACTTAAAATTACAGCCAAAACCTCCAGACTTTCTGTCAAGAACCACAATCTTCTCATTAAACTCCAGTTTCTTATTATTGAAAACATTAACCAAGATATCATTATTGGATCTCCCTTCATAACTCAACTTTATCCCATTTTATGTTAATCATAAGGGACTTCAGTCAAGATCAATAAAGACAAATATTTTTTTTGTTTACTGAACTAGTAGTTCAAAAGGAACTCAATGCTCTCTAATCTAATACCCTATACCAGCAAATCAACACCATTTTCACAAAGAAACTCGGCTTGAGTTTTTGAAAATCCAGCTCTCTCACATCCAGACGGCTGAACAGTTACAAGATCCAAAAACCAAAATAAGTATTTCTTAGAGGGAGAAATCTTTTCAAGATGTATGTTTAGATTTACCAAATGCATTTTGGAACAGGAAACGACATATAGTTCATCTCCCCAAAAAGGATTTTGATGAATGCAACATCCCCACAAAGGCTAGACCAATCAAATGAACTCAGAACATTGGGAATATTGTGAAAAGGAAATTCAACCCTTTTAGACAAGCGCTTAATTCGCCACTCAAAATCCCATGGAGTTGCTCATCATTCTATGTTATGAATGCAGTAGAAAAGGAACAAGGATTTCTCGTCTAGTCATAAAAACACTTCTTAAGTTAAAAATGTGCTTTAAGATTTCATCTTCATTTCTATCCTTGTAATGACTGATTCCCATGAGTCTTTCCACTCATTTTCTTCCCTTTATCATGTATGGTCAGTAGCTCTTTCATATTTTCAAGTGGTGGGGCCAAAATCATTCCTTTAAGGAATTTTGCAAAGGTAACTTAACTAGCCTTTCCACTTGTTTTAATCAGCTTAATTACCATAGTTTTGGAGAAATATAATTCTCATCTTATACTCCAAATATAGGCCGAAATTGACCTTGGTAAAGCCTTGGAAAATCAAGGTAAAATCATGACTTCTTTAGTTCATTTTCATACCTTTGAATCCTTATGTTATTAAGCCTTTCAATACCTAATTTGATCATTCTTTCCATATTAAAATGTGTGCCGAATTGGTCAATCTGACCATGGAATTGTTCTTGAGCAAAGGGTGGAAAACCAAGCTTAAAAAGATCATCTTTGGAGGGTAAGAAATTTACTAAGCCTTAATGACTTCTTAATCGTTCATATCTAAGTTTTGAGCTAAAAACTAACTTAAGAACTTAATTATATTAAGGCCAATTTATCAAGTCTAAAGCTGATTTGAGGCTTAAATCAAGTAAGTATAATTATGATATGTTTTTAATGCTTTAAGTTAATTATTGTTACCTAATAAAATAAAGTCATGGTTATTAAAGTGTTATTCAACACATTTGGCTAAGTTACCTAGTATTAAATGACTTATAATGTCAAAAATAAGAAAATGGGGTTAAAATGCAATTTACAAAAGTATTGGGGTTCTTGGGTAAAAAATGAGAGTTTGATTGTCAATATGAACATTAATGTGTAATTTTATGTTATATTAAATTACATTTAAAACTATTTATGTCATTATTATAAGGTTTGAGGAAAAACGTAATTAAACAAAAATTGGAGGGCTATGGAGTAATATAGCTAAAAGTTAGGATTAAAATGAATTTAATGAAAATTGTAAGTTTTTACAAAGTTTGGGGTTAAATTGTATATTCTAAGAAAATTGAGGTAAATTCATAATTACTGGAAGTTGGTGGTCAAGGCAGTGTCTAGGAGGTTAACATTGACCATATTAAAGGCCTTCTGACAAAATATGTTATTGAAATATATGACAAAAATAAGTAACAAAAATTTGTTACAAAAAATGTGAAAGAACTTATGGTGCAGGAAATTATGTATTTGAAACAATGCTTCACAGGATCCTGCTATCCGCCCACCCACGAGTCATGTTGAAACTGTTAATTTTGTCATGCGATTTTGATGTACAGTGGATGTTACAATAGTTCCTGCTTAATTGTCAAGCTTACGAGAGTATGGAAATGTCAATTACATACATCTTTCCTTCTCCTATATTGCTTCCCCATTCTGATTCAGAACCTTATTTAGATGAAGTCTATTGGGAGGCTGAAGAGATGAGAACTACCAGATGACGACGAAGAAGTTGATGATTAGATAAAGTTTTTCAAAAAAATCACATTTTTATGTAAATCTGGTTGTGCATTAAGCAAACAGCAAAAAAATTATGATGTATAGAATATTTTACTGTGTAGTGTCACTTTCCTTTGACGTGAAATCTCGAAATCGAATAAGGGTCATTTGATCCCTGCGATTTCTAGATTTTTCTGGATAAGGGGTTATCTTTGTGATGTCCGTTGAATCCTTTTGATTTCTGGGATTTTTTTCCAATAAGGGTTATTTTTTGCGTCTACCTTTTCATTGTTTATAAAATTCTGTCGCATACTACTTCTCAATTATCAATCTGAAACACCAAACTTTCTAAATTCCTTTCTAGTCTCCACTAAATTACACAAGGTAAG
Organism: Limonium bicolor; assembly: GCA_023374045.1. Taxonomy (NCBI): domain Eukaryota; kingdom Viridiplantae; phylum Streptophyta; class Magnoliopsida; order Caryophyllales; family Plumbaginaceae; genus Limonium; species Limonium bicolor. The sequence goes on from JAIOTZ010002559.1 coordinate 4,791, forward strand.
TTTGTTAAATTTTCAGCATTTTTTATTTCCTTCGTCACATGCAGTCTTATCTTATGTCATTTATTCTTTTCTTGAGAATATGGATGCCCATAAGAATAAGAGAGTAGGTTCATCATCATCCCCCTCTACAAGAAGTAGCGTCAAGAAAAAAGGGGGCCGAAACGCCAAGAACAATACAGTCAAGGAAGAACCTCGCATGAAGGTCAAGCGTGTAGACCCAAATCAGAAGGGTACGTGTGAACACACAAAGTGGGAGGACTACTCTTGGGACCCAAACCTGAGGATACTAATCCGATACTGGGATATTTACACGTGTTGTAACACCCCTACCGCTAATGCCGTCATTACCGTCCAATCACAATGTACTTACATACCTTCGCAGCGGATATACTTACACAACAGTGGGTGATATAATGCCGTTAGCCACCCACGTGACTAACAAGGCTACTACTACTACATACAACATCGGTCTGATGGACCAGAATATCGAGTGCTACACAAATACAATCCTTACTACAATCACAACCGGGTACTACAACTTCCCATTCAACACGTTACTCCATTACAATACCATTCAATAGATAACATACCGAGTTTACTAAGTGCCAAAGTGCAAATACAATACTTCTTCTAAGTCATACATACACATCCAGAGTCTACATCTACCCATTCCTCACAAACTACTCACTTCCAATACTTATGGTGTACCCCTTGGTACACCTCTACTCAAGGCTACAAGTCCATTACCCTTCTTTACAACTACATTTTCATTCCTAATAATCTATGCATATCCGCCGGTCTCTTGCTGTGACCATAACTGCTTCGGGTACCTGCACACTAAAAATGTTGCCCTAGGGGCTCAGCGTTCGCTGCATATGACTTCCGCATACCCCGCGTACTAGCGAGGGTACGCCAACCACTTGGTCGAATACATGCAATTCATTTTACAATACATACACACATACATGCTTCATTCATAATACTAAACTACACATGTAATACATACATACACACAGTACATTACATACAAGGGAGACAATACAAGTCAACCATTTCTTACTTACCTTCTCCGAAATACACATACACAATACATACGCATTACATACTCAATATACAATACTTGTTAGCTCCATTTGTCCACCCGGGTTAATCGAGTGGAGATTACTCTTTTACTCAGGGTCACTGACTTACACAGGCCAAGACCATTACTCATACACTACTTACTTACTACTTACTCAAGTTAAGTCGTCGGGACCTCCGGGCAGGGACTACTCTGTCCCACCACCGGGCTTTACTTGGTTCACTAATCCAGGATGCTACCCATTTAAGGGGTTTGGGCCGTGGAAAAGTTTAAGAACCAGGAATCTGATCCAACCTCTTGTGTCTCCTCATCCTCACGCGTGGCCGAAGCTATTTCGGACTTCTACTCATTCCAATTTACTCAACTTACGTTAGGAGTTAGGTAGTTAGGAATTAGTAGAAGTCAAACCATCCAGACCACAATAATACAATACAACATACACATCCATACCAAAGTACAATACTTTAAAGTACACTACACAGTACAAATACATTTCATTCTCATCCATCATTTCATGAATTATACAACTAAATATTCAAGACAATATAGCAAGAACAAATATAAACAAGCACAAGTAAGTGCATTAAGTCCGATTCATGCATTTATCTTGTTTAGGTGAAATAAGCACACAAATCGGGGTAACCAGGTTAGGATACAGAGCATGAAGAAATCATACCTTTCACCGTTGACTTGTACTCACTGACTCCCTTCGGTGTTCCACTATTTGAATCCTATATACATACAGTTGGGTGGTTAATTATCCATAATTAACCTTACTCACTACTTTCCTACTATTTCCCAGTTTATACTTACTAGTTCCTTATTGTCAATACATTTACTTATGTACTTACTTAAAATTACTTCCTAGGCTTGTTCATGGCCTTAATGACCCTTAAACATCATTAATCATGTCTTACTTACCTTATACTATCATTACCATTCAATTCCCCATCATTAGAATGCATTAAAACACTTTCTGGACAATTTTTGGGGGGTCCGGGGTTACAAACCCGGACCAAGCCGTGAAATCAGTTTCTGGACAAATTTAACATGGTTCGGGTTGTGTACCGGGATACAAACCCGGACCACTCTCAGTTTTTAGTTTCTGGTGCGTTTTGGGTGGTCCGGGTTTGTGTACCGGTTTGTAAACCCGGACCATCCCTGTTACACATTAAAATGTAGTTTTTAAGCCTCCTTTCAACCCCTAATTCATACTTAATCCTTTCCTAATCTTTCCACATGTAATCTAACATGTTTTTACACCATTTAGGCACACTAAAACTCCTTAATCCAACCACTATATCCTTGTTAACTTAACAATTTTTCCCTATTGATTTCCTTTATTACAGGGTTTTTCCTTCCTAACTGATGCTACAGATCTTCCTCTTCTTCCACGTAGCTACATGGTTCTTCACCTAGCCAAAACTTAGTTAAACAACTTGCATTGCTCCATTCAAGTACTACTCAACTACATCTCTTCCTCCTAATACAAATCAAGGTAATAACCACACAATCTCTTCTCTGTACATATCCATGTCCTTTCCTCTGCAGCAGCACTTAGGTCTCTTAACTCCTAACCAAAATTTGACAGAGTTTCCCTACATTCCTAAGTGTTCTCACCACATTAATTTTGCTCACTCAATACAGTTTACACCTGCTCAATATACACACCATTCCCACACAAAATTCTAACACTTAGCACACCTAATATTTACACTTAGCATTTTATTTCCTTGTTTTCAAAAGCTTCAAACTACCAATGCAGTTAGCATTAATATACTCATCCCTTTCCTACTGTTACAGTGGTTTAACCATTGCCAAGGCAATGTACTCATTCCTACATAAATATCAAAATCTGTACAGAGGTAGTTCATACCTTAGGTTTGCTTCTTCCTTTTCTCCTTCTCTTTCTTGCTCCTCTTTCCTTCTTGTTTTTCTTGATTTATTTAGGCCAAGCTACAGCCACGTACAAGACACACACACATACCAAAAGCTAGTAAGTTTTGTAACTCACGTATTAAACCCTAGCTTATGAGGAATTACTTAAAACTCTTAGGAAGTCTTACCTTGAGCTTCTAAATGGAGTTTTTGGACAGTGGAATGGAAATTCTCAGCTCTCATGGTGGAATGCCAAAATTGGCTGAACAATGGAATAGTGTGCTCACGTGAGTTTTTGATTTTACAAAGGAAAACTGGAAAAGAGAGGAGCATTGGTTCCTTTCTTACCTTAGAACGTGAAGAAGAAGATGGATCTTCAAATGGTCATCCTTGGGCTCCAAAACGATTATACCCTTAAAAATGAAGTTGGAGATTTTTGGTTTTTGAAAGGTGTAAAACGATCTCCTTGGCAAGACGAATTCAACGGTATAATTTTTGTAATGTTTGGAGGTGATTTAGGCTTTCAAAGATAAGGAAGAAGTGGGCTGATGTGAGAGGATTTTACAAATCGCCATAGTAGTAGAGAAGGAAGAAGAAGGAGTGTTGGGCAAAGAAAAAACGTGAGAGTGCTGGGTGAGGGAGGAGAGAGGTTTTATTTTGCTTTTTGTTACTTTATTCCTTTGTCTTATAGAACATAAGGAGGAAATAAAATAGGGGTGTGGGTTAGTAAAAACGTGCCCCCTTATCAAATTAAAGGACCAGCTGCACTATTACAAAGGGGGATCAAATTTTTGCTTTATTACATTTACACCCCATAACTTCCAATTTTTGCACTATTCACTTCCGGGACCCGTTTTCTGGATTAATTTATTGGTTCTAGACCTTCACTAATGTTTTATTGACTATTTGGTTGACCAAATTATTACGAGTCTATTTGACCCGCTTAAAGTCGCGTTTTCCCCGTTTCCTCGAAAAACATGCTTTAAGGTTCATTAGTGGTTTTAATCCATTTTATGGATCCGTTTCTTCGAGAATTGTTTCTACATATTATTTAGGCATAATTAAGCCTTAGGAATCCACCTAGGATCCTAGTCAAGGTCAATATAACTCCTACGGTTATGTAACACTCGTTTTTACATTTTTCACTTTTTAAGCGTTTCTTCTTTCTTTTGGATTTATTTTCCTTACCAAAATTAATTAGGCACACTTAGGCCCTTAAATCCATATTAGGATAATTTTAATCACTATATTTAAGTTCGGGGTATTTCACGTGCATTATGGAAAGTATATGCCTGGTCACTAGGATTAAGACCCACCCTTCCACCTCCTTGACCTTGATTGTTTAAGTTGTTAATTGTTGTATGTTTTTATTTATCTTCTACATACATTATCTAGTTACTGCCACAAATAAAAGATGAAAGCTGGTATGTGTGAATGAGTAAGCCACATCAATTATAGTTTCTTATAAGAGATGATTATCTTTCAGGGATGCCAGTTTACACAGGAAAGCCAAACTGAACATGGGTGGTGATGCAGCAACATCAATCACAATGATGGTAATTAGTGGAGCGAAGTCATATGACTGGATGCATGGAAATCCTATTCACAATCTTCATAATGGCATGAGTTCCATTGTGAACTGCTTCGTTTAACTACAAGTTACAAAGAATAGTTTTTGAATAGTTGCAAATCGGGTATTGAATGATGAAATTCAATGGAAAAGGGTGAGACAGACATGTATAGATGAGTTGACAGTAAGAGCTGATTGATGGTTACAACAAGTGGAAAGGATTGGTACGACAGACAGTATGCATGACTGAACTGGTTTGGCGACGAGTTTACACATGTTAATCAATGGGTGAAATTTCTAGATTTGGGTCTTATTGTGTGCATGGTGTACAATGTATTATTATCAACTTCTCATCTACGTTGGTTTTATAGCGGGTGGTCTGATGGGCTTGCCACTATGAGATGATCATTGTATGATGCAGCCCGTAGCAGAGGTCTGTATTGCATTGGTGAGCGGTGAAGATGGTACAAACCCGAGCTGCGCATTACGAGGTTGTGTTACAGCGAGAGACACGCCCATTGACTACAATTGTTTAGATGAAATGACTCATCCTCCTAAATAGTCTTACGAGAGTGATCGCCAATTTTTCGTAATTACGAGTTAATGTAAATATAATTGTATAGCGTAGCTAAACATTAAAAATCTAAATGGATGTATTCAAATTTCTGTACAACAAGGATTTGGTATCTGCCAGTACTACAAGTGCTTTGATGGAAGTGCTCTTCGGCGACAGGCTTGAATTTAATTTATTATATCTATTCTCAATGATTGCAAGTTAATTAGTCCAAAACATGAAATTTCTTGTCTACATGTAAATTTTTAAATAGATAATTGAATGGTTGCAATAGATATCGAATTAAAGCATACAATTTCTTAGTTATATGTAAAATTTAAAAATTATAAAAGAACTGAATGCCAGTGAAACTTATATAAATAGGGGTGCCCCTAGCTTTGCTCTCACCACCATCAAAACTTTCGTCATGATTCAAAAACAATTTTACCTTGTACAAGTCTAAACATGATATTGAAATCTTATTGAAATATGTAACAAAATTGTTAACACTAATATACAGTCAAATCATAGCGTTGACATTTATAAACATATGACAAAAATATGTAACGAAATGTCAACATCATAGTTAGACTTTCTGACACATATTTTAATGTTAAATATGTGACAATAATATGTCACACGATATGTGACAAAAATATGTTGTTGATAGAAATATGTGACATAAATGTGGTGTTGACAAATATTTGACATAAATATGTAATAGAAATATGTGCAAAAAATGTCAACTCAATATACAAGTCTAAAATGGCGGTGACATTTCTAAACATTTGACCCAGATATGTGATAGAAATGTCAACACCATATTTAGATTTTTTGTCACAAAGTTTACCCTTAAAAATGTAAAAAATATGTTACAAAATATGTGACACAAATATGTGATAAAATATGTTATAAAAGTATGTCACAAAAATACATGAAAGAGAGAGTGAGAGAAATATGCAACGTTGAATACCACCATACCTAGGGTAGGTTACCCATTGGTTAAATAACCAAATTGTGAAAAAAATGGTATTCATAGACGACGTCTCGAAACTCTAAGTGAAATCACACTTCAACTTCTTCGTAGAAGAAATGTGTAGAATCTGACCGATATAACACCCACGGTGGGAAATCAACTTCTTTACAGATGAAGTGTCCAAAATCTTCGATAATCCATTTTCAGACGAGAAACAAATCCTTCATTTGCAGTATCATACTTTCAAGAAGAATGAGTAGAAGGAGGAGAATTGTAAGGAAGACATCTTATCGAAAGAGGTACACGAGAGAAAGATAGCCTAGTTCAAAGAAATGGATGATTGTTCTCAGTTGTAGACTGTGGAAAGAAATCAAAAAGTGGGTGTACAGTGAATGAGTTATAGACAACTTCTCGAAAGTCTTAGTGAAATCACACATCAACTGCTTCATAGAAGAAATGTGCAGAATTTGACCGAAATAACACCCATAGTGAGAAATCAATTTCTTTACAGACAGAATCTTAAACAACCCGTTCTCAGACGAGTACAACTCCTTCATTTCCAGTATCATACTTTGAAGAAGAATGTGGAGTGGGAGGAGAATTGCAAGGAAATATATCTTATCGAAAAGAGATACAACGGAAGAAAGGTAGCCTAGTTCAAAGAAATGAACTATTGTTCTCAATTGTAGATGTGGAAAGAAATCGACGAGCGGGTGTACAGCGAATGAGTTGTAGACAACTACTTGAAACTCTTAGTGAAATCACGCATCAACTGCTTCGTAGGAGAAATGTGCAGAATTTGATCGAAATAACACCCACAGTGAGAATCAACTTCTTTACAAACAAAATCTCAAACAATCCATTCTCAGACGAGTACAACTCCTTCATTTTAGTATCATACTTTGAAGAAGAATGAGGAGTGGGAGGAGAATTGCAAGGAAAATTATCTTACCGAAAAGAGATACAGCAGGAGAAAGGTAGCCTAGTCAAAAAAATCAATTGTAGACTGTGAAAGAAGTCGACGAGTGGGTGTACAACGAATGAGTTGTAGACAACTACTTGAAACTCTTAGTGAAATCACGCATCAACTGCTTCGTAGGAGAAATGTGCAGAATTTGATCGAAATAACACCCACAGTGAGAAATCAACTTCTTTACAAACAAAATCTCAAAACAATCCATTCTCAGACGAGTACAACTCCTTCATTTTTAGTATCATACTTTGAAGAAGAATGAGGAGTGGGAGGAGAATTGCAAGGAAATATATCTTACCGAAAAGAGATAAGCAGGAGAAGGTAGCCTAGTTCAAAAAAATCAATTGTAGACTGTGGAAAGAAGTCGACGAGTGGGTGTACAACGAATGAGTTGTAGACAACTTCTCGAAACTCGTGAAATCACGCATCAACTGCTTCGTAGATGAAATGTGCAGAATCTTGCCGAAATAACACCCACAGGGAAATCAACTTCTTTACGGATGAAGTCTCCAGAATCTTGAACAATCCATTCTCAGACGAGAACAAATCCTTCATTTTCAGTATTATACTTTCAACGAGAATTGCAAGGAAAGACACCCGGTACAAACGGAAGAAAGATAGCCTGGTTCAAAGGAATGGACGAGCGGGTGTAGTTTTTGTATCAGTTCTTTTTTGCCCGCAACAGTTAAATAGGAAATAAATTAGATCTTCATGTGATTTAAGTAAAGGAAAATATTATTTATAGAAGGACAAATTACCTTTAAACCGAAAATGTTAGAAGTAAACAAATTCCGGTAAGTAATTTTGCATGATATTCTACGGACAAAATAATTTTTTTAATTAATGTGCACATATACATGATTGGAAAGTTTCCTCACGTGTCTTCTTTCATAACCTCCTTCTATTCCTTCTCCTGAAATTCTTATTACCACTTTTCAGAACTCCACAATTAATCCCACATCTCTCGAATTTGCACCTACTTCCTCTCAACCCTGCACCTACAATATCTCCTTCGAATACTCAACCTTTTTCCTTACAGAACATTTATCTCTGACTCTAATCTGCCTCTTACACCTGCATCATCCTCACCAAACCCATAATACATTGTCATCTCCTTCTCCCCACATCCTTCTCATCCTATGCAAACTCGTTCCAAAGCTCACATACACAAGCTAGTGATTCATACTGATGGAACGGGTAACCTGGATGACTACTAACCTTCCATACACAAACCTTCATTTCGGCTCTTAACTACCCTTCCTGGAGTGATGCCATACAACGCTTCTTGCCACTAATACACTTGATTCGTTGTCCTCCTGATAGAAACATCAAGGTTTGTTTTTAGCTCAAATAAAATACATCTATGAGATTGAAGCCAAAGCGAAGAAGGATTGTTTAAACCAATTGCTATCCCTTTAGGGGTCGTTCGATAGTAACAATTTGTGAGATAGGAAGATTAATGTTGCTTGAAAAAGTGATATGTCAAGTTTTTTATTGGTTCCAACTTAACCAAAAGTGTACCACTTTCCATGTGGCATCCCTCCATTCACTAACAACAGTGAGCTTTATGGAGCTTAAAATTTTCGCAGGCAATCCTGTGTTTGCCAGTCACCAGCGAACGGCCCCTTAGCCTCCACCTCCACTCAGTCCCAGGATAGCTTTCCTTTCAAGATAAACACCTCTTTTGTTGCCTCCTGGGTAGTCTCCAATATTTGAGTCTTACCCGTCCTGTTGGATCTGAGAAGCACAAAAAGTAAAGCCAATTAGTGTCGCTGCTTGACTGATCCGATTACTGCCATGATACTGCTCAAGACGTGGGAGGAGTTGCTGAAAACGTATCGACTCGCACACCAAGGATTATAGTGGTTCAACCAAGAATCGGCCTACGTCCACTCGCTGATATGATATTATGTAGTACAATCCTAGAGAGCGTAGGCGTATTTTCTCTCCCTTCCAACTTGTGTCTCCCTCCTTACAAATGAGCCCCACATCCTCTATACTTTTAGTAGTAAATTGGTACTCAACTTGCTTGTCCACGTGGCATAGGTCGGACTGTTTCTTCATGTAGGAATCCTACCTGTAGAGATCATTCAGGTAGGAATCCTACCGGTAGAGATCCTTCAGTGGCAAGTCTACCAGTAGAAATCCTTCAGGTGGTAAGTCTACGGTAGTAATCCTTGACGTAGCCACCGTGGCCTTTTAGCCTGGTGTATTTCATACCATTACAGTTGCTTCTGGTAGTGTAAGAAATAACTCACTTTTGTGGGATAAAGGGGTTGGCAAATTTGGGCACTGGTCTTGCGTGGTGTACTATCAATGTTGATATGCACTTATGGCTTCCTATTACATCCTCCATCATCAAGCTCACTGGCACACTGTGACATTTTGGGGCAATGTTGGTCATGATTTTCATTTCTTCACGGATGAGTGCGAATTAAGGTTAGAATACAACCATGTAACTGGGCCTACCCTTACCCAGTACCGATAGGGGGCCATGCTAAAGGTTAGAATACAACCCATGTAACTTAGGCCCAATCTTGACTTATTAGTAGTTAGTCCACTTTGTCTAGGCTATTTTACATACTGTAAAGTCATTGTATTTGATGAGTACGTAGGTTTTCCTTTTCCGTTATCAACATCGACATTCTTCTTCTTAATCGCGTAGAGTTCACAGTTCAGTAATCAGTACATACATACCTTCATCCACAATATCTCATAGCTCATGAGTATAGTCTTTCCTGTCTAGAATCGGAATTGATGTTCTATTTAAGTAATAATCATTGTGTTTTTTTTACTACACAATTATACCTATTTTCCCAGGAGGAAAAAAAGGACTACTACACAGTACACAAGCGGCAACTAAATGATAAAATTTCTCTGCTCACTTCTTCCTATCATCTCATACTTGCAGGAGCTGCTGAAGAAGGGAAGGATGAAGATGATATTGTCGACGCAGAGGAAACAGATCCACTATGTCGGTGATAGCTCCTTCTCTGTAGAATACGAAGTTTAGGTGATTTGGCCTTCGTTGTTTCCTGTTGGATCTGAGAAGCACAAAAAATAAAGCCAGTTAGTGCAGCTGCTTGACTGATCCGATTACTGCTCAAGACGTGGGAGGAGTTGCTTCAGGTAGTGTAAGAAATCAACTCACTTTTGTGGGATAAGGGGTTGGCAAATTTGGGCACTGGTCGTGCGTGGTGTACTATTGTTCTTCTCAGCTGCTTTAATGCTTTCTCTTCTTCCATCTGCAATGGCATTATAACATTGCTTACAACTGAACTGCAGCCAACAGAGAAGGAACAAGTGGAAATAAAACACAAGTCGATTAAAGTTCCTACCATCTTTGCTGCATCTGACTCTTCACGGTATCTCTTGTACATCATCTCCTTTTCCTTCACCTTATTGTCAAATTCAGCTCTATCCAAGCTCGGTGCTCTACGTGAAGGTTGAAAGCTTGAACTTGGGTAAGAGGTTTACGCTCTTTCTCAGGTAAGGGAATAGGATCCCTGCCACAAATAAATGAATTCATTCAACCTCAGTTCTGTTCTACTTTACTCTAAAACAAAAAGGCTTAATTAATGAAAGTTTCTTAATCCTACTCTTCAGGGACAGGCTGTGCCTTGAAACTTCTCATCTCAGTCTTCTCTCTCTTT
>JAIOTZ010002560.1:0-15474 GCA_023374045.1 Limonium bicolor
TATTTAAAAGGAAATAAACACATAAGTAAAACTGAATAAAATAGAAGTACTGTAAAATGATAGATAGTGGGAGAACTTCCCCCATACTCGATGTTTAACCTCAGAGTAGCGGAGCTCGGTAGTGGTGTGGACACGAAGTGGCACCTGCATAAGATACTAAAGGCAGCCAAACCAATACCGGGGCTAACAGTGAAATAAATGAGCATTTTTTTTAAAACAAAATATAAAGATATTGAAATATAGGGAAATAGACTGTAATAGAAAGTAAAATAAAGATAGAAGTTCGGGTTGCCTCCTGAAAAAGCTGCCCTTCTTTTTAAGGTCTGTGGCTAGACCGTAGTAGGGTTAGATCAAACCTGGTGGTGGTTATGAGGAGGAGATCCAAAGCATGACTCGAAGGCATTTTTGAGTGTCCACCTGGATGCATGTTTACTTTTCTTGTCCCGCTTTTCATCAGGGATTGGTGGTGGTGCCTCTGAAATGGACATTCCATCAGGAAGGGTGACAAAGAGAAGTGGGGATGATGGTGATTGAGTGTCCCTCACAAACTTGAGATCCTTGGATTTGTTATCTGGAGACCTTCCTGTTGCAAACTCCAGCTTTTCATTATAAGCTTGAAGGGTGATTGTCCCCCGGGCCACCCAAATGTGCACATTGGCTGTGGCAAGGAAAGGTCGTCCAAGGATGAGAGGTGTAGTGGAGTTCTCTTCGATGTCCAAAATGACAAAATCGCATGGGAAGTATAAGTGTTCCACTTTAATGATAACATCCTCCACCACTCCGCTTGGGTAAGCTACCGAACCATCCGCCAGTTGAAGGGTCATCTTGGTCTTTTTCATTTCTCCAATTCCCAGCTTTTTGAAAGTGGAGAGGGGCATCAAATTTATGGAGGCACCCAGATCGCATAGGGAGTATGGAAATGAGGTGCTACCAATTGTGACTGGAATGGTGAAGCTGCCTGGATCATTGCATTTCGAAGGTAGTGGTTGTTTCAGAATAGCTGAGCAAGCTTCATTGAGTGGTACGGTACCGACTTCGACCAATTTTGTTTTGTTGGAGATAAGGTGCTTGAGAAATTTTGCGTAGTTTGGCATTTTGGCAATGAGGTCTACAAACGGTATGTTAACGTTTAATTGTTTCAACACTGCCAGAAACTTCCCATATTCAGTATCCAATTTCTGCTTTTGGAGTCGGTTGGGAAATGGTAGAGGCGGTTCTTGTGGAGAAGGTTTTGGAGCTGGTGGAATAGTGAGAATGCTGGGAGATGTCTTTTCTATTGGAACCTCAACTCTTTCTTCATTATCCTCTTGGGATTCTTCTGACCTTTGTGGGATGTGAATCTCGTTGGTTTTTCTACCGCTTCTCAAAGTTATCGCCTTAACCTCTTCTTCTTCTTCTTCTAAATCGAGCTTTTCATTTTCATAGCTGGCCACCAACTCCTTAAGGTAGGTATTCTCGGACTGAATGCGATTTTTATAGATTGTGGCAGAGGTTTCCAGTTCAGCTATATTCCCTTTGGATGTTTCGATTGCTATTACCCACTCTTGAAGGGAAGGGTGAAGTTCTGGAACCTCAACTGTTTTGGCCACCTCCATCTTTTCTTCATTGTGTTCCTTCACATAGATGCATTTGGCTTGCTCTTTTGGATTTGGCTTCGGTTGGCTTGGGAAAGTCCCTGGCGGTCTTTGAGCAAGTTGTTCTGCGATTTGATTGAATTTACCTTCGATTTTTTGGTTGAAAGCTTCTTGCGCATAAAGCTGGCTTTGAGTCATAGACATGAATCCCTTCATCATCTCTTTGAGTTCCGCGTTTGGATCAACAGAGGATGAGGATGGTTGTTGTTGTTGGTGGAAACCTGGAGGGGCACCTTGTGCTCTATAACCCATATTAGAGTTTGGTTGGGGTCTATTTCCCTGATAGGTATTGGAACTGTTGTTCTGCCCCCCTTGGTTTGATCATTGTTTTTCCATGAGAAATTCGGGTGATTTCTCCATGGGTAGTTGTTGTTGATGTTATTGTTGTAGGAATTACCGGGGCGGTTTCCTATGAAGTGTACATCTTCGTACTCGCTTTTACCTTCGCATTGATGGGTTTCATGAGGACCGGCGCATATGACACATCCTTCTGCAGATGAACCTGGAGGTGAGGAAGCTATTGTCTTTACGATTTCGTTTTGAGATGTTGTTAGCTTCTCCACCATCTTTGCAAGGGACGAGATCTGGGCCGATAAATGATCCGTAGGCTCAACATGGAGTAGGCCTGCTGCTCGTGGCGTTCTTCCTTTGGATCTCGTCCACTGTCTTGTATTGCTCGTCATGGTTTCGAGAAGGTTCATCCCTTCTTGAGGAGATTTCATCATGAAACTTCCTCCTGCAGAGGAATTTACGAGTAGTCGGTTTCCATCATCCAGGCCATTGAAGAATGACAGGCAGAGGGATTGATCGTCGAGACCATGGTGGGAACACTTCATCAGCATATCCTTGAATCTGTCCCATGCGTCGTACAACGTTTCTCCCGTTCCTGACAGAATGTGTTGATTTCTCCGATCAATTGCCTTGTTCTACTGGTTGGGTAGTATTTGGCAAGGAACTTCTGGGCCATTTGCAGCCATGTGTGGATTGATCGGGAGGAAGACTTCGGTACCACCTGTTTGCTGAATCTGACAACGAGTGAGGAAATAGTTGTAGACGGATTCTTTCTTTGACGGTGCCGGTTGACCAAAGGAATTACAGAAGTCTAGGAAGAGACTTAAATGATTCGGGGCTTCATCTGGATTTGCTCCACTAAACTTGCCTAAATCCCGGACGGCGGTGATGTAGTGGGTTTTGAAAGCCCATCGTCCGGTTTCTTGCGGTGTTAGTTCGGGGAGAACTATGGCTGATGCCCTTCCTTCAGTATCCGGTTGGTGGTAGTCAGAGAGGGCACGGTGTTGTGGTTGATTTTCGTGGTCCATTTCATCTATGACTTGGTTTCGGCCATGTCTTGATTTCTCTGGTTTCTTCGTGCTTGTAGTAGGTGCGCTCGGGTTCAGGTCTCGACTGATTGGTGGAGAACCTCGGGTTCGAGTGTTTGGCATGCACAAATAATTTGATTTGTGAGAAATTGCGAAATTAACAGTAAATAGATAAATAAAAGCAGAAATATTTAAATAGGCTGATAAACTTTAATTAAACAAAATTATTATTATTTTTTTTTTTAACAAGAGTAAAAGACCGAAAATAAGTGAACAAAAAGGAACAAAAATAAATGCAGTTTAAGTAAATAATAAAATTAAAATAAAGAAAAGGGCAGAATTAAATTGTAGGAATTTAAATGACAAGGGAATTTAAATGACGGTAATTTAAATACAAGGGAATTTAAATGACAGTAATAAATGCAGGGAATTTAAATGACAGTATTTAAATGACTAGAAAATAAAGAACTGAATTTAAATGACAATTAAATAAAGAACTGGAATTTAATTGACTGAAATTAAATGACATAAAATTAAATGACAGAATATTTAAATGACAGAACTTTAAATGACCGAAATTAGATTATGAATTTAAAGTACAATGGTAATTTAAATGACTGGAAAATAAATGACAGGAAATTTAAATGACTGGAAAAATAAATGACTGTAATTAATACGATATTTAAACTGCTGGAATACTTAAATGACAGAAATTAGTAGAAATAAAATAAACAACAACAAAATAGTATAAACAAAATATTTAATATAGCAAGTGAATTACCGAAAACTAGGGAAATTGATGGAATCAATTTCCCCGGCAGCGGCGCCAAAAACTTGTTGACCAAAACTACATTGAAATATAGATTTATAGCAAACTATAGGCAAGTGTACCTAGTCATGTAGTACAACAAGTGTCATATCCACAGAGAATTGGTTCAATTATCCTAGTCTCGGTATTTAATAAAAACAGCAAATAGGGGGTTTAGCCGGAGGCAAGCTTGATTGTTTATCAGTGCAAAAATAATAAACACGTAAAATAAGGTGAATTAATTGATATGGATGGAAAAAGGTATCCTAGGATAGCGGGGAATTGCCTAAATTACTTAAACAATTTATAACCATGTCCTTATTTATTGTCTATTAGAGTTAATAAGGGTAAGTTACGAACTCTTAATAATAGCCTCAGTATTTTCCTACTCAATCCGGAGTGTAAATACCAAGGTTTTATTCCTTTGTGGTACTAATTGACTATCTCAAAATCATGTTGATAGTTACCATAAAAATGTTAGTTTGTCGCGTAAAGCATTTAACAATATTTATTGAAAGGAATAAAACAAGTATAATAATGAGACAGGTAATAAATATTTATTTAAGTAATATTAGGGTCAAACCCCATCCTAGGATACAATAAAATTACTCAATATAAAAATATAATAAATAAATAGCAGATAGAATTAGCCTTATTTGGAGACTGCTGGAGAAACGGGTCTGCTTCTTGCTCCTCTCCTGCTTCTCTTCTATTTTTTTATTAACGTTGGTGGTGTGGTGGAATGGAAAATAAAAATAAATGAAGAAGTGGTACGTGGGAATAGAGAATGGAATGGAGGTGTAGTGATGATCAGATGATCGATCGTGTAAATTGATGAAGAAGCAGTGGGTTTATATAGAAGAAAGGAGGAGGAAGAAGACAGGCCAGGAGCATGCGTGAGGGATTTAAGGAGTGCAGCGCCTGATATTGCTGATGGGGTAGATGGAGTGTTTGTAGCGCCGCAAATGAAGAAGGAAATGGAGAAAAGGCGCCCGAAAGAAATCAGCCGCGTCAATTTTTGGATCTGGGCTGGGTTTACACGCGTCCGGCCTTGCGTCTGGGTTTACGTCCGGCCATTTATCCCCGGACGTCTCTAGCGCGATCCTCAGTCTTGTCTGGCCTTTAATCCACGGACGTCTCTAATGATTATTCCAGCGCGTTGTCCTTGGTTATCCTTGTTTGTGTCCCCACATATATGGGCGGACAGGTTCCTTTTTTGGGTCCTTGTTTGTGTCCACACATATATGGGCAGACACATTTGGTGAATATAAATGCCTTGTTTAATGTTGTCGTGTCCTTGTTTGTGTCCACACATATATGGTGGACGCAAACAAGGACGCAAAGGTGGATGTGTATATTTCCTTTGCAAACTTTGATAGGCTCCAGATTCTTCGTTTGAGCTCTGTTGTTCGATCTGTTTTGCACCTACGCGTTCGTCTCTTCGTCTATTTGCTCCTAGATTGGTTTCCTCATGTTTAACCAATAAATCTGTAAGATAACCAATAAAACATAAACTAAGGAAAACTAACCAAAGTGGAGAAATGAGCAAGAAAAGTGCTTATATAATACATGAAATACACCTCTAAATCATGCTCATTTGGACACTTATCACTGACCATGCAAAAGCAAGGTTTTCCAATGAGTGGCTCAGTGATGTCCTTGTTAAAATCAGTTTTCCATTGGCTCCCAACAGCCAGACGCTTTGTCATTGCTCATTCTCTAATCAAACTATTTTACTGTCAGTACTTTAAACACGAATCATCATTCTGTATCTCAAATCTGCCTCCAAATCTAGATAATTGCACAATAAATCAATGTGCATATTGTTAAAAAATAATAATTTAATCCTAATTTTTCTATTTTAGTCACTTTTTCTTATCATTTAGTCTTTAAGTTTCCTATTCATTAGCTAAAGAGTAGGTCAATTTTTTTTGAGTTGTTAGATTTCCAGTAAACCTTATCGCTTAGCCGTTGTATTTTTTTACTATAAATAGATAGTCTAGTAAGCTGTCAAATGTACAATGAAAATCAGTCTTTAGTATTATCTCTTTCTTGTGTGTCTCATGTCAAAGTTATTAGTGGCATCAGAGCCCTATAACCTGCACAAAAGGCTAGACCTCTGTCTGATTTACTATTACTGTCCTGTTCCTGAATCTCTTACTGTGCAATGGTAGGAAAAAGCCAATTATTTCCACTAGCAATCATCACTCTCTCTCTAACATTACCTAAAGCAAGTCTACCGTACTACACAAAAGCAACCATCATCACTCTCTCTCTCTGACATTACCAAAATCATTAAAGAGAGAATTTACAAAAGTATAGTCACCACTCATTTATTTTTGTACATACATGAGGGTAGAGCAAAAAAAAACTAATATAATCTAGTGTTTTTATCCCAAGAGACCGAAAACAAATGACTGGTTCATTCGGTATCAGTTTGAATATATCTATTCTGGTGTTAGATGGAATGAATTATAGTCAGTGGTCAATCCAGATGCAGGTGATTTTGATTATCATGAATTATTTGCAGTGGTGACTAATGGAGTTCCAGAGCTTGCGGTCAACACAAATGATGCACAAAAGGCTATCCACAAGGAGAATACAAAGAAGGATAAGAAGGCTCTTTATTGAATCATCAAGGAGTAAATTATGAAGTGTTCGAGAAGATTGACGCAACAACTACGTCAAAGGATGCTTGGGATACCTTGAAACCCACTTTCAAAGGTGCGAAGAAATTCAAGAAGGTGAGGTTACAAACCTTACGACGCCAGTACGAGTTGCTGCAGATGGAGTCTTCAAAAACGGTGTCAAAATACATCAGTCGCTCCTGGCTTTGACGAACCAGATGAAAATTAATGGAGAGTCACTAAGATAACAATCCAAGGTTAAGAAGATGTTATAGTCACTAACCCCCCAATTCGACAATGTCATGATAGCGATTAAGGAGGCTCACGATACAACCAACATGACTGTGGATGAGGTGACGGGAACGTTGCAAGTACACGAGCAACGTCTGAATGAGAGAAAGTCTAAGAAGTCAATCGTTCAAGAATTACAAGCTCAGTTTCTCTCACTGATGAAAGATGGGGAGTCAAAGACAAGGTAAGGTGTTTCGGGCGGAGAGGAAGAGGTCGTGGTGGCTACAACAATTATGGAGGCGAATGAAATCAAATGACGGTGAAGATAAGTCAAGAGCTAACCGTCAATGAAATTACAATGGAGGTCATGGAGTGGCAGAGGTGAAGAACGAGGAAGTTATGAAAGACCGATGTTCAATTTATGCTTGTCATAAGTATGGTCATTATGCCTCATAATGCAGAAGATTGACAAAAAGCAAAGGGCAAACTATGTGCAAAATAGTGATGCCAGTGATGATAATGACCATACACTCTTGATGGTCACGTACGATGGGGAGATACCAGATAGCCAAAGTTGGTTCCTTCACACCGCCTACACAATCATATGTGTGGAAATAAGGAGTTGTTTGCTCATCTTGATGAGTCGATTCACACCACGGTAAAATTTGGAGTTGAAAGTAAGATCCTAGTTGCCGGCAAAGGGAAAAATCTTATCACTTTGAAGAGTGGGGACCACAACTATAGTAGTATGAAGCTTCATGGTGGCAAGCTTTCTGTTTCTAATGAAAAAAGGTACATTAATTCTCATTGCTGCTATGACTAGAAATCATATGTTTCCGGTTGATATTTTAGTGGGGCTTATCATTGTTTGTCTACAATAATCTCTAATGATTCATGGTTGTGGCATCAATGATTTGGTCATATAAGTTTTCATGGTTTGAAAAAGCTATCCCGAGAAAATATGGTGAGGGGTTTACCAGAGATAAATCATTCTGAGCAGTTGTGTGAAGCATGCACTATCGAAAAGCATCACCGATCACCATTTTCAGAAGATGGAAACGAGCCTCCCACCCTCTTCAGTTGGTGCACTTTGATGTCTGCATTCCAATGAGTACCATGTCAACGGTAACAATCAGTATTTCTGACCTTAATTGATGATTTTTTTCTGAAAATACGGTTCTATATGTTGCAGAACAAATTTGAGGTGTTTGAATACTTTAAAATGTTTAAGGCTATGCAGAGAGACAAAATGGTTACTACCTGAAGGTGATGCGCACTGACAACGGTGGTGAATATGTCTCAAATGAATTCAAGGAGTACTGTGAAGAACAAGGGATAAAGCATGAAGTGACATGTCCCTATACCCCTCAGCATAATGGTGTTGCTAAACGGAAGAACAGAACCATCATGCATGTGGTGAGAAGCATGTTGAAGACCAAAGGGATGCCACATTCTTTTGGGGCGGAGGCAGTCTTCTGTTCAGCATATATACTGAATCGCTCTCCGACGAAAGGTGTCTCAGGTCTTACTCCTCAAGAAGCATGGACCGGTGTCAAACCAGAAGTAAAGCATCTGAAGGTATTTGACGCCATTGCTTATGCCCATGTTCCAGCGGAGACAAGAAAGAAGCTGGATGATCAAGCAGAGAAAGCAGTAATCATTGGATAGAACGGGGAGGATACAAGCTATTCAATCCAACGATGAGAAAGGTAATATTCACTTCATGAAGTGGTGCCATAAATCCCAAAGCTGTAATATCTCTCTTGCTGAAGAGTCAGAAGAGTCAAATGTAGGGAAGGAGACTCAACACCTGATCAAGTTCAAACAGATGTTGGTAGACCACAGCGTCATCGCTAATAGTCAGTACATCTTCAAGATTATAAGGTAAACCTTGATGATTGGGATATTGATGATAAATAGATTATGCATTTTGCTCTATTCACAGATCTTAAGCCAACAACAATGAAGGAAGCACTTAAGATCCAAATGGATGAAGGTCATGCATGGGGAAATTGACGTTATTGAAAGAAATGTACGTTGGTCCTTACTGATCTTCCACCAGGACACCGAGCCATTAATGTGAAGTAGGTTTTCAAGACAAAAATGAAGCCCAATGGTGAGGTGGAAAGATACAAAGCAAGATTGGTGGCGAAAGGGTTCAAGCAGCAACCCGGTCTTGATTACCAAGAAGTCTTCTCTCCCATTGCTCAAATAGAGCCTATTAGGTTGGGTTATTGCCTTGTCTGCTCAAAATTAGTGAAAGATTCACCAATAGATGTGAAGTTAGCTTTCTTAAATGGCCCACTTGAAGAAGAAGTGTTTGTCAAGCAGCCTCCCGGCTTCGGTAAATCTGGAAGCGAAGGAAAAGTATACCGACTAAAGAAGGCTTTGTATGGCTTAAAACAAGCACCTAGGGCTTGGAATAAGCATATAGACGCCTTATTTAGCACGAGTGATTTTACTAGATACCCTTTCGAGTATGTGATGTATGTGAAGATGGATAAGGCTGGTGGGATACTAATCATATGTCTGTATGTTGATGACTTGGCCGTCCCTCTATGATTCAATCCTTCAAGAAGTCAATATGAATTCAAGATGTTTGACCTTAGGCTGATGTCATACTTCCTTGGCATTGAGGTGATTCAAGGAAATGATGGAATTTTTATCTCTCGGAAGAAGTACGCTGCTGTTCACTTGCAATGATTCCAGATGCCAGATTGTAATCCAGTAAGAAATCCTGTGGAGGTTGGAACCAAATTATCAAAGAATGAAGAAGGAGCCTATGTTGATCTAACCTACTACAAAGCAGATTGTTGGCAGTCTCAGATATCTTACTTGTACGAGACCGGATATTACTATTAGCGTTGGCTTAATCAGTAGATTCATGGAGACCCCCGATCACCACATTTACAAGTTGATAAGAGAATCCAACGATATGTGAAGGGAACATATGACCATGGATTTTTCTATGGATATACTGATGATATTTCTGTTGTAGGATATTCTGACAGTGACTGGGTGGAGATGTAGATGATCGAAAGAGCACTTCGGGATATTGCTTCAACTTTGGAACAACCGCATGCTCATGGTCATCCGAGAAGTAATTCATTGTTGCCCTATCACCTGTGAGGTAGAGTATGTGACGCAACAACAAGTGCTTGCCAAGCTATGTGGTTTCGGTGCCTCATGGATCACATTAATATGCCACAATAGAAGCCCACGATGATTTTTGTTGATAATACATCTGCACTTAACTTAGCAAAGAACCCGGTCATATATGGTAGAAGCAAGCAATCAAGACCAGATATCACTATCTGAGAAATCAAGTTGCAAAGACCGAGATAGAAGTGAGTACTGTAGATCGGAAGACCAAGTTGCTGACATTCTCACCAAACCTCTGAAGTATGATGCATTCGTCAACAAAAGGAAAGGTTGGGGATGACTTTGGTGCAAATCAGGATTGAGGGGGATGTTAAAAATAATAAATTAATGCTGATTTTTCTATTTAGTCACATTTTCTTTATCGTTTAGTTTTTGAGTTTCCTACTCATTAGCTAAAGAGTATATGAAATTTGTTTCTCTTTTGAGTTGTTAGACTTCCAGCAAACCTTATCACTTAGTCGTTGTATTTTTTTACTATAAATAGATAGCTAGTAAGCTGTCAGATGTATAATTAATGGAGTAATAGATATGAATATATAATCAAAGGATTGAGATTTTGGTTAATGGAGTAAGAGATTAGAGTTGTAAATCATAAGGATTAATATGGATGCCTAAATTACGAGAACATACATGTATATGTTGGTAAGTTTAATTAAGAGGAAAATATACGAGAGAAACGTATTATGAAAACCGTTGTAACGAGTGTAATAAGTAAATGACACTCTCGGTAGATTCAATTATAGGATCGGATAGTCGGCACGATAGTCGTGACGATAGTTGGGAGTTAGACGAGCTTCCTCTGCGGTGTACAGTATGGTTTTCTTGCAGTCAGCTTGCTACCGAGGTTTACCCCACTTCTGTGCTACTTGTTTATATGCTATGACTAAACAAGATAAATGCATGAAAATGGTTTATTGCGTTTTTCCCTTGTTTTTCGTATTGTGCTAACCGAATTTCCTTTGAACTTGCGAACTAACTTCGATTAGTAATCAATGCATATAAGGAACATGAAATAATGGTTAGAGATTCACAAATGTTTCCCACATACGAAAATGTCTAACAATGGACAATGGTGTAAAAATGAGAAATAACTCTCATATTAGTTAGTTAGTACCCGACAGAGATTCAGAAGAAGAACATTTCAGTGAAACTTCTACTAATTGCTAACTAAGTGGTGAGGAATCCAGGACCGACTCCAGTCATGCAGAATAGTTAGGAGGTCGGTATCTGTATTAGATCCGACTTCCACTTGAGACTTATCTTCGGACTTGTCGCCTAGAGTCAATGAACGGACTCGACCTGCTCGGATTATAGTTCGAGGTGGGAGGCCGGATTAAGTATGACGTGGGGGGATCTAGACTACATCCCTGCTAACTCAAGAATTATTGTTTATTTTAACCAGTGCAGTTCACGACCACTGGCTCGGGTTAATAACAACCCGATAAAAATAAACAATGGAATTAAGGTACGACCAGTTCTAAAAAGAGCGGTTGACATTATATAAGATAAGGCGGAATATGAGAACTAAATAGATTCTCAGGCCTAGGAAAGGAAGGAAAATTATATCCTTTGTTCGATGAACTTCCATTACGATGTTCGATCTGTTTGAGTTATGTGATTACATGTTTAATATGTTGTATGCTTATTGTATTTCGTATTATTGTTGAATGTTAATCAATCACATATATATCAACAATTAGTAGTGTGTAGTCCCGGTAGCTCATGGGCTACACGTCTTCCATACCAGCAAAGGTGTTGAACCCCTTAGAGCCTGCCATTTACTTTTCAGGTACTCGACTGAAGATGACTCGCCCTGAGTGTAGGAGTGGGTAGAAGTGTGTGTTAGAATTAATTTGTATTTACATGAGTAGTGTCTGGTTAAGTATGTATTCGGATATTTGGATTGTATTAAACTCAGTATAGATTGAGGTGTATAGTTTTATGTTGTATAATAGCTCTAAAAATTATCCGGTTAGTTAGACCGTGACTTAGATTGAATAAGCCTAGTTGGTCACGTGGGTGACTAACGGCGGTAACACCAACTTAGTATGATTTTTCCACTGCAATATTCTGTAATGACATGGAGGTTTAAGCGATAATCACGGTATTAGTAGTTGGGGTGTTACAGCCGGGGTCGCTGCAACAGGGAGCTAGTCGGGGAACTCGCCGAGGTTTCTGCTGAGGGAACCTGGTTGATTTTGGCCGGCTAATATCGGGCTCAGGTTTCACTCTAAGGCTGGGGTATCCGTTGGGGAAACCCAGCTTCCCAGGCTTGATGCTTAGTGGCTAGTTATCTCATGTCCTGGTTGTTGGTTGATGCTCAGGGTACAAGTTTATAAGTACGAAAGTATGATTAGTTATCTTGATGACATGGTTAAGGTGAAGTTAATTACATCGCACCAACATATACCATTCTACTTTTAGGGTGATGTTGATGATTTTCAAGACAAATGGAAACAAATTTAGAAGATCACACGGACTTGACCCAAACTCTAAACTACAAACCCAGAAAAAATCTTTGATATTTTACCAGTCCTCGAGCAGTTTTTAGGGTGTGTGATTTATAGGGTAATCCTTTTTAACTCGATATAAGCTTTATAATGTCGTCACTGACTCGATAGATTTTTAGGGCTTGTTAGACCCTAAACCCTGTACTACAAACCCTAAAATAAGTCTTTGACATTTTAACTCTTCTATGGTGGTTTTTAGAGTGTATTGTTTATAAGGTAATCTTTTTATTTTTAACTCGTTCTATACTTTATTAAGTCGCCACTAAACCACAAACCCTTAAATAAGTCTTTGATGTTTTAACTATCATATGGTGGTTTTTAGGGTGTGTGATTTGTTGGGTAATATTTATTAAACTCGTTCTATACTTGATAATATCGCTGTTGACTCGGCATATTTTTAGGGTTCTAAACACTTCACTACAAACCCTAAAATAAGTCTTCAACTTTTAATGCCATAGGGTGGCTTTCATGGTGAGTGGTTTATATGGTAATCTTTTTTAACTTGTTTTATAATGTTTCCACTCACTTGGGTGACTTTAAGGGTCATGGTTTAGGGTCGTTAGACCCTAAGCGCTCCACTACAAACTCTAAAATAAGCCTTTGATGTTTAACTATCATAGGGTAGTTTTTAGGATGTGTGGTTTATAGAGTAATCTTTTCTTAACTGGTATTATATTTTATAATGTCGCCACTAACTCGGCGGATTTATAAGGTTTGTGGTTTAGGGGATTCGGCTAATGCAGTCAGACGCCCAGCCCGTAAGCACACCACTAGTTCACTTCATGAGGATGCAAACCCTGGCTACTGTAGTCGAATGGTCTCTATATGCACTAGTATAGGGATATCAATCTTGACCTGAACCGAAACCCAACCTGAAACGGACCCGTAAAAAGCCGAGTTCGGGTTGGATCATTGAAACCCGCTTCGGGTTGAACCCGCCAACCCGTAACCCGAAAAAAATCTTAATTAAAAATAATAAATATGTTATAATTAACGACTTAAATTAGTGTTTAATGTTAATTAGTGTTTAAAAATAAAAAGAAGTTGTTGAGGGTGAGAACAAAAGAAAGATGATAAAGGATACACATGGTGACCGCCCAACAACTCTCAGGCATATAGTCGCCCAACAACTCTCAAGTTCCAAGCTTACGGTCGGCTGTCTTAGGTACAATTGGCGGTAGGCTGCATTTTTCTTTTTTTTTTAAAAAAAAAGAAACCTTCCATTTTGACCAAATTTCTGCTTTGTAGATAAATTCTTACAATTTATGAATTAGTGAACTACTATTTTGTAATAATAATTTTAATTTTTTAAACTTAAACTGAGTGATTGTATGTAGTACAAACTTCTTTTTTTTCGGAAAACATAACGTTAGCATTAGGTACTATAAATGTTCATAATACTTTTGGTAATGTAGTACAAACTTAACTCTAATAACAAGAGATGATAAATGTGTTCAAACATTTTAAATATTTTCAAAGGAGATAATTATTTTGGCCATTCTTTGATTGTAAACCATGGAGTACAGGGGTGAAAGTGTTGCATATCGATTAAGAGAGTCAGATATATTTTTTACATGCCCCATCTATGACATTTGGTGAAATTATACACACCCACCCATGAAGTATCAAAAATTATTTTCCCACCCATATGGTTTTCCCCGTTTTACATCAGGTAACTTTTGTTCAAGTTAGAAGATGCTTAAATGCTGTCCAAAATTGATAAAAGAGAAATTACAACCCCCACCTGTTAGGTTTGGTCAAATTTCACAACTCACCCTGTGGTTTAAGAAATTAAATTACCCACCCATGAGATTTGCTCCGTTTTACATCCGTCATCAAATTAATGAATTCCGTCAGTGAGTGCCACATGGCTGTTTATTATTTGTCCCCTCTATGTTGACATGGCATTTATTTTTACTTAACCCAAATTTTGAACCCTCTTTCTTCTTCCCACTGTTCTTCTTCCTCGGCTATCTTCTCCCCCTTTTTCTTCTTCAATCGATTCCCCCATCGTTTTTTTCTGCAATAATTATCCCCCTTGTTCTACTGCTTACTCGACGCTCAGAATCTCTAACAACCTCATCTTGTTGCACTCTACCATAAAGGGAGGGTAAAGAGAGAAAGAGGAGATGCTCACTCGCAGCCGCGTCGATAGTAGGATAGAAGACCGGCAACGGCCGGCCCGGTATCCGGAAGGTGGTTGTTATTGAGATCTATATCCTTTGATTGTCCATTAATGGTGGTTTCTTCTTATCCCTTTTATCCCTGAATCCCCTTGTGCCATCGGGCATCAATTTGACTTGCTGTATTTGCAATTAGAATACGAAGACGAAGAGTAGTAAATAGCAATGTTGTTTCTCTGTGTTCTACCTTATACATTTGAGTGCTTCGAAGCCCAGGTTCCCGTTCTCTCCTCATGCTAAACAAAATTATATCTTCACTTCTCCCCCGTAAAGTGTAACTAGATCTTCTATCTGGTCTTGACGTAGTACCGCTGTAGCCTAATCACTACCGACTCTATAGAACTATTTAGAGGTAAAATCCCTTATTATCGCAGTAAATGGATTTTGATTGCCAATCAATTGGAATGCCTGTGCTTGCATTCTGTTTACTTGAGATTTGTTGTATATTCAATTTGATATTAGCATGTTATTGGACGTGTAAAATTCTGAGCATACGAGAGGGAGAATTGCAGAACAAGAACAAGGGGAATTGATTGAAGAAGAAAAAAGGGAGAAGATAGCCGAGGAATAAGAAGAGTGGGAGAAGAAAAGGGTTCAAAATTTGGGTTAAGTAAAAATAAATGCCGTGTCAGTATAGAGGGGACAAATAATAAACAACCATGTGGCACTCACTAACCGAATTCATTAATTTGGTGACGGATGCAAAACGGAGCAAACCTCATGGGTGGGCTATTTACTTTCTTAAACCATATGGGTGAGCTGTGAAATTTGGGCAAACCCTATGGGTGGGGGATGTAATTTTCCCTTGATAAAACTTTATATGGATGATGCTAAAGTGATATATTTTGGTCCTATATAGAATCCTAAGTTATTAAGCTCACATGTGACCTATGGGGCCCAGTGAAACATGTGACTATTTTCATTGGGTTCTACAGGTCACTTGTGAGCTTAAAAAACTTTAGATTTGCTATTAGACCCAAATATAACGCTTTAATATCGT
>JAIOTZ010002561.1:0-15463 GCA_023374045.1 Limonium bicolor
GCTTCCAGTTTGTCGGCTTTCTCAATCCAGCAAAAATTGAAGTAAGCATCGGCCTAGAGTAGCCAGCCTTTTAGGTCAATACCGTCAAAGTTTTGAGGTTTAGGAATGCTGCTCTCTTCAATCTACATGTTGTTATGTGCATCTTCCATCAATCAAAATGAGGGCTCTTATTCAAGTTGATAGGAACAACCATATCTTTGACTTTATTAATCCACTAATAACGGCCAAAGATTCTCTAATGAGGCTAATCCTCTATAAAAGGTCAAAGTACACTTGACAAAAACAATCAGATGCCTACTACCATTATTCCTTCTCCTTTTATACTAAAAAAACTAGGATTATTTATTTACTAAACTACCATAATTACATAATTACTATGACTTATCATTATCCAAGCACTAGAGGAGAGTTTGATGTTGACGGAGATACGGTATAGGCACAATGAGATATGACAAAGGTTGATAGTTTGATGTTGGCGATTAGGAAAAGACAAGAGAGACGGACTTAGGGTATGTATGGTGAAGTGGGAACGAGAAGTGTATTAATTGGTTAGACAATTTGTCGGAATAACTTGCAACGATTAGAAAATGTATAATTTGCAAAAGATAAAAGTAGACGAGTAAATATGGTGAGCTTGGAGAATAAGAACTTGTACATTGTCCTACCTTTTGTTAGTATTGAGGTAACAGACCAGGTTTTACTAACCTAATATCGTGAATTAGAAGTTGGCACTTGTGTGATTATAGGTGGCGATTGCTATTTTGGTCATTTGCTATCTTTTTTATCCTTTGTGTTTTATAATTTTGTAAAATTGTAAAATGTTATAGGTTATTAGATATAAGTCCAAATAACATAAATTTTATACCATTGTTCATCATAATTTGAGATCTTTAAAATAAGACCAGACATAAATATGTTTTGATAAATTTTAAATTTTTTGTATGTACATATTTTTAAGATTAATTGTGAATCTTAAGTTTAAGAAAAGTGAATCAAAAGTTGTTAAAAAGTGAATAAGAGAGTTGCTTAAAAGTGAATAAAAGGTTTTAAAAAAGTGAATCTCATAAAAAGAGATTGTTTAACTAGAGTGACTCTGATTGTTTGACTAGTGTGAATTAGGTTTTAGAAAAGTGAATCAAAGGTTTTTAAAGGTGAATCGCTAGTTGTTACAAAGTGAATCAAAGTAATAAGAGTGAATCTCGTAAGCATAGATTATTTAACTAAAGTGATTAAGAGGTTTAAGAAATGTGAATCAGAGATTTTTATAAAGTGAATCATGTGTTTAAGAAAAATGATTCTCGTAAATAGAGATTATTTTAAATAAAGTGAATAAAAGGTTTAAGAAAAGTGAATCAAAGGTTTTTAGAGGTGAATCAAAGGTTTAAGAAAAGTGAATATTTTGTTTAATACTAGTAAAAGTTAATCCTAGCACAAACTTGAATCTTTTGTGTTTTTTAAAAGTGAACCTAAACCCTGCTTTAGGGTGTTTAGAGGGTAGGGTAATCTTTTTGGTATTAGTTCTACACTTTATATTTTTATTACTGATTTGACAGATTTTTAGGGTTTGTGGTACAGGGTTTAGGGACTACCCGCATTACAAACCATAAAAATACCTTCGGCGTTTTTAACTTTCTTATGGTGATTTTTAGAGTGTTTGGGGTTGTGAATCATTTTGTTAATGAATAAAGTTCATTTTATTATTAAAGAATATTCATTTTGCTAATGAATATGATTCACTAAAAATACCTAATATATACTCATTCAAAAAATATAAAATTTTAAGTTTATCAAAACATATGAATAATAGTAATTTTTTTATTTTTACATTTTATCTTATAAGTTATAACATTTAAAAAAATATATAATTTCTCTCCTGAGCCCCTAACATTACACGTGTGTTTTTCTTTTTCTTACAATGAGCTATATTGTATCGTAGCATCAAATTCTCCACGCCGCCTAATATATAGTATGTTAAAAGTGGGAACGTTAACTAAAATCTCATTTTTTTTATATACATGAATTTGAACCCCTCCAACCTTTGATATTTCAAAAAAATGAGACTTAGAAAAATGATGATAAAAGCTGACTCAACTAACAAACAAGGGCAAAAATGCCCTCCATTCAATTTCCGCTGCGTTGAACCAGTCAGCGGCTCTTATTTACAGCAAATATTATATTAGTACAAACTACAAACTGTTGCAGAAATAACAGAAAGAGGAGTCGTCACTATTTTTTCTCTTCTCATTCCAAAAACCCAGTCTTCTGCATAACAGCATTTCTAACCCGGGTCAAATCCCCCCTTTAAGCGTCCTACCAACTCCTTCAAACACCGAAAACGTCGTCGTTCTCTGAGACCTTGCAACCATCTCATGCGGTGGGACCATCTCACTTCCATATCATCATCAAATCTTCGTCACCGCTTTCCTCTTCATCGAATCTTCCCATCATTACCGACACCTGTCTACCTTTAGTGTTCCTCCAGATCGGTACTTTCACGGGAGCAGATCTGGAAAGCGCGTTACCAGATGAGGAATAATGATAAGGTCGAGCAGTAACCACGGTCGACACGGCGGCTGCTCCCGCGGGTGATAACCTCGGGTTAATTGCTGTCTTTTTCCGCTGTATCAACGGACTGCTCATTCGCCGCCGATCATCATCGCTTCCGTCGGGTGTTGCTAAGGCGGCAGAGAGTCCGGATACTGCAGCTGTTTGTGGATGGAAGTAGTGGCCTGAGGCTGTTGACGAAACGGATGACACGGCGGAAGTTGAGATTGGAGGAGAAGATTCCGGTGCTGCTGCTTTCAATTCAGGATTGAAATCAGCGGCGGTAGGTGTGTAGGAGTGTTGAGCGATGAAGTCTGTGGTGGTGGCTTGGTCAGTGGATATGGCGGTTGTGGTAGACCAAAAGACGTCGCGTTCATCTAGCTCGTCGAGTGGACTCGCGTCGGCGGCGAGGGGTTCGGTGTCACTACAACGACTACTATTCAACCTACTGTTTCCTAGGAGCGAACTCAAGAACCTGGTCGACGCCATAACGGTTTCTAATTTTTTTCCTAGTTGTGATTGAATTTTCGTTGGGTATAGGAGGTGGTACCTTGGATTGTGTGTGTGTGTGTGTCTGGGGAGAAAACTGGAGAGTAGTTGTCTCTCTCAGTTTCTTTAGTCAAAATGGAATCGTCCAAGTGGTTCAACAATTATTGTTGGTTTTATGGGTGGAGCAAGCGGCGGAAGCAGTGAAGCCTAGAAGAAAAGCACAGCTTTTTTTTGGTTTTTAAGAGGTGGTGGTGAGTGGGCAATGAATGCTTTGTGTGGTCTACTCTGCACGAGGGAATATGTGGAGCACAAAATACAAGTAGAGAGTAGAGAATAGGTGGTGATTATTCTCCTCCCCGATCCCCATGGTCAGCAGATTTTCTTTTAACATCTCAGCTATCTGGGTATTTGTTGAGAATTTTCACTTTTAACTAATAAGATTAGTTTTATGTTTTTTTAAATATAGATGGTTTTAAAATTTTATATATTTTACTAAGAAAAATTAAAAATGAAATTATATTCTACATAAAGTAGACTAGTTATCTTAATCGATTAACTAATTTTAGTTAAAGTGGTCTTCAATTTTCTAATATTTCATTTTTTACCATAAATTTGTTTAGACCAATAAGCCGGATATAGTTATGTATTTTTCAGTTTAGATATGTTAATTTTAGTTTAGTTATATTTTTTTAGTTAATCTTATAAATATAATCAGATGTATTTTTATCAAGATCTATAATCTTAATATTAATGCAACATTGATACTACACTCAAACCATGAATGGTGATACATACCTATGTGACAAAAGCTGTAGTGAAATATATATACCCGAGTAATTAACATCAACAATTATATATGATGTATGTTGTAGTTTTTTTTGTTTTGTTTTACATAATATGTTAACCAATTTGGACGGCTATCTAAACAAGAATTTTTCACGTTAACCAAACGACAAAATGATGTGGTTAACAAAAAATATAAATGTGATTTATGCTACTTTCATAGTTCGAACTTTTTTTTAACAATTCTAACAGTTAGTCAAGAAGACTAATTTCGATATATATATATATATATACTGATCATTAGTTAATGTTAAGGAAATACATACTACTTCCTCTGCTAATAAATATAAATCATTTTAATATTTAAATTTAAAGTTAAAAAATATATAAATTGTCTGGACATATCAATTTTCATATTTGATCCTAATATAATTTAAATATAAATGTAACTATTATTTAAATAGAAACATGAAAATAAGTAATAAATACAGTACGTCGTTTTTCTACATATTAATCTCACAGATTATATTAGTGAATGGAGAAGGGAGTATATAATTTCACTAACAAAGAATACTGAAATAAACATGATAGAGGCGAGCGTCATAATTCAGTAAAGATTAGAAATTTCTCTCTTCCTGGCTGCTGAGTGCTGACGTAGAGGGATGCTTCCGTCTTTATGCAGCCATCACTGAGGAGCAATTATTAAAAATTGGAATCATTCGAGCAGGGAACAAAAGTGAATAATATCAGAGTCGTGGATAGCGGCGCCTTCTTCTTTTTTTTTCAATTAGTTTTGGTTGGTTGGTTTATGGTAGTTTTGATGGTTGTTTTGTTTGGTTGTTTTGAAAACTAGTATTCGGTAGACGGCGGTTTAATCTGACTGTTTTGAATAAGTTAGTTTTGTGCAATGCGTTTACCGTTTTCGTTGTTACAATTAAAAATTTTATATTATATTTTAAAATAATTTTGTTAATAAATTTAAAATATATGTAGATATTCAATTATAGCCTTTAATAATAATTATTATTTATTAATACTTTAGTGATAATTAATTTAAAATATGTATATATATTAATTTATAATAAATTGTTTTTTCAAATATAGAAATAAACCATTATATTTAGAGTAATATATTAGATGTTATATATAAAATAAATTTTACGGATTATATATTAGTATTTAATATAACATTTCAAATGTATTAATACTTAAGATTATTTTAATTTTTAATGGAATAAATAGTATCATTGAAATGAAAAAGCAATTTTTTCTAATAATAAATTCATAAAATACCCCTGTTTTCTTTCGTAATTCACAATATACCCCTTTTTTGAAATTTTGTCACAAGATACCCCTGTTTTCTTTGCTAATTCACAAAATACCCCTTTTTAAAAACGGCGTCAAATATTCCGTTAACCTCCCCTGGAAAATGACTATTTTGCCCCTTACCCGTTTTTTCTTTTTTAAAAAAATTCACAGTTTTTTTGGCTACTTTTTTTTTGAAATTTTTGAAATTTTATAATATACCCCTATTTAAGTTTGTTGTTCACGAAATACCCCTGTTTATGTTTTGAAGTTCACAAGATACCCCTGTTTATGTTTTGTAGTTCACAAAATACCCTTATCACCCTGATGCCCTAGTAAAGCATCGCCTAGTTTTCTCTTGTTTTTCAAGTGCCTTCAACCTCTTCATAATCCCAGGACAAATGTTGTTTGCATTCCAATTCTTTGAGGTTTCTTGTCTCTCGGATTGTCTCACCAATAGCTGAGTATGAATCCCTGTCATTCACAATTAGACACAATTATAATATATGACCAGAGACAAACATGTATAACATGGATTATTTTCATAGTTAGGTAAATACCTTCAAGTAAAGAGTAGATTGATTTAGTCTTGTGGACAAACAATAATGTCACAGGCATTAGGTTTAATGGCTACCTCTTGGTCAAACTTAGTAGCGGACCAGAACTTTTGTTTAGGGGGGTCAAAAAAACTTTTAACACTATTGTTCTTTAAAACATTATGTTATTTTTTAAAAAAAAAATTTATAAGAGTATTTTACAAATTTCAAAAGTTTGGGGGGGGGGGGGGGTGGCCATTAGGGAGATGGATTTTGGTGCATTCAAATCTGAGTGATATCCCATTAGAGTGCTTGGCACAAACAAGTTTGACCAGGGGCAGACACAAACGGGGAAGGGGCGCCCCCGAAACCTCAGAGAACTGGAATGCAAACAACATTTGTTCTGGGATTATGAAGAGGCTGAAGGCACTTGAAAAACAAGAGAAAACTGGGCGATTCTTTACCAAGGCATCAGGGTGATAAGGGTATTTTGTGAACTACAAAACATAAATAGGGGTATCTTGTGAACTTCAAAACATAAACAGGGGTATTTCGTGAACAACAAACTTAAATAGGGGTATATTATAAAATTTAAAAATTTTCAAAAAAAAAGTAGCCAAAAAACTACGAATTTTTCAAAAAAAGAAAAAACGGGTTAGGGGCAAAATAGTCATTTTCCAGGGGAGGTTAACAGAATATTTGACGCTGTTTTTAAAAAGGGGTATTTTGTGAATTAGCAAAGAAAACAAGGGTATCTTGTGACAAAGTTTCAAAAAAGGGGTATATTGTGAATTATGAAAGAAAACAGGGGTATATTGTGAATTTTCCCATAAAATAATGGGAAAATTCATGAGATACCCCTGTTTTCTTTCGTAATTCACAATATATCCCTATGATTTTAGTAATTTAACTTTAAACATGCTTAAATGTTGTCCAAAATTGATGAAACTTTAAATGGACGATGCTAAAGTGTTATATTTTGGTCCAAAATCAAATTTGAAGTTTTTTAAGCTCACGTGTGACCTGTGGGACCCAATGACGAAAGAAAACAGGGGTATATCGTGAGTTTTCCCTAAAATAATTGACTGTAAGCGAATATATATATATATACAACTATCACTTTTTTATTATTATATATTATTTAATTGTTGATAAAATATTTATTTTAAACATATATTTGTAGGTAAAACAATATATTCTATTCAATTAAATATTACTTAATGAAATTCAAAAACATAAATTTAAATTTAATACTGGACATGCCAAGAAATGGAAAATAACGTATATTAGCATATAAAATTATTTTTTTAATGATTAAGCACAGTATAAAACATATAATAACTTTTTTTCGATCAAAAGGATATATACTCTTATTCATTAATTTGAGTGAGAGAGGGTCTCTCACCCGCAAGAATACACATACAGGAAGGAGGAGGATCCTCCAAATAAGAGAAATCACTACCAATGTTATGAGCCTCTTTAGCTAACAAATCAGCTAAGGCATTCTGCACACGAGAGATTTTCCTCAAGAAGCAAGTAGTAAACAAGCTAATTTGATCTAAACAAGTTGTTTTGATGTTCTCAACGATGGGATTCTTCACTGAAGACTTGAGCAGACTAATCGCCTCCGCCGAGTCAGATTCAACAATGACTTGTTGAATGTGCAGCCTCCTAGCTTGCATCAGTCCATCAAAAATGCCCCACATCTTAGCCTCAATTACAGCAGAATCTCCAAGCTTCCTCATAGTACCAAAGCTCCAGCTTCCCTCTTGGTTTCTACAAACATACGCTGTTGTAGCTTGTCCAGAGGAGAGTTTGGAAGCAACTGCATTGATTTTAAAGACTCCAGAAGGTGGAGCCTCCCATGTCACAAGCGACCTTTTGTTCTGCGTGGAACTTCTGCTAACAGATGTCCAAGGGGTTCTCATCCAGGATTTCAGCCTATTCCATAACAATTCATCAGGCAACATCACCTCATTAGAATTTTCATGAAACTTAAAATTGCGCCAATACCATAACACATGACATGTCACTGCAAATACTCTAGCCCAAACAATTCCATTCAAAACAGGAGAGTGTTGTTTACAGTTTAAATTGTAAGATAACCAAGACAGAAAGGAACAATCACTAGGAAAAGGGTTAAGATTAAACTTCCTGTGTAAGTTCCTCCAAGTTTCAACAGCAACTTTGCAACACCTGATAATATGCTCAGTATTTTCACTCTCACCACAGGCGCTGCAGAGGTCATCTGCAATCAGACCATGTTTAAATAATAAATTCTTCGATTTAAGAGCATTATGAGCTATAAACCAGAGGCAGGTTTTCACCCTTTCAGGAACTTGTAGTGACCAAATCATTTTCCAGATATTATCAGTGTTTCCATGATTAACTAAAAGATTATAGGCCTGAGAAACAGACAGATGACCATCCTTACTACCTTCCCAAAGGACTTTGTCCTCAATGCCTACCCTAACAATCTTACCCGAGAGGGTGTGGAGCACCCTAGGAGGAAGATGGTTAGATAACAGATTAAAGTTCCACCCAGTAGGAGAAGACCAATAATGATTCACAGTTGTAGACAGGTCTAAGCCAACACTATTATGAGCCAAGGAAATAAGAGGTTCTTTATATAACCACTTATCAGTCCAAAAGTTAATGAATTCCCCATCACCTAAATTCCATCTAGATCCAGCCTCAATCATATCTTGACTAAGGAGGATGTTTCTCCAAGTAGGTGAAGGGTTTCTATGGGCTAAATTCTGGTATCTGTTTAGGAGGATTCTGCCCCATAAACTGTTTTGATTCTGAATAAGTCTCCCAGCCTACTTAGCAAAACAAGCCCTATTCATGCAAGAAAGATTCCTCAAACCAAGACCGCCTTACTTTTAGGCTGACAAATAGAAGACCATGCTACAGTGTGTAACTTCCTTTCACTTTCAGAATGACCCCAAAAAATTCCTACATATTCTTTCCAGCTTGTGGCAACAGTTAGAGGGAATCTTTTGGGACATCATTTGGAAAGTGGAGGAAGCTTCCAAAACAGATTTAGTGAGAACTAATCTACCCGCAAAAGACAGAGACTTAGCCTTCCAACCATCCACTCTTTTCCTAAGTTTCTCAATCAGCTCAGCAAAGTCATTTGGACTCGACCTGCCTGCACAAGGTTGATACCTAAATACCTACCAAACTTATCAGCCAAAGGGATACCTAAGGATCTGCTAATGCTAACTCGAACATTGGGTAACACATTTTTCGAAAACAGAACTCTGGATTTGTCAAAACTTACTCTTTGGCCAGAAGCAGCACAGAAAGAATTAAGAACATTTTTCATAGCTATAGCATTAGCAGAAGTAGCCTTACCCAGAAGCACAAGATCATCAGCGAAAAAAATATGAGACAGAGCAGGACCTTTATTACAAAGTTTGATAGGAGCCCAGTTATGAGAATCCACTGCTGAAACAATCATATGAGATAATCTCTCAAGACACAGGACAAACAGATAAGGTGAGAGGGGATCACCCTGTCTCAGCCCTTTAGAAGGGCAAAATTCTTCAGATTGGGCTCCATTCCAGAGGACTTTAAAGGAGACAGAATTAACACAAAACATGATTAGATCTATTAACACAAATCATTACTTAGCAAGTTGAATACTTATAATTAATATTTCTGAAATATACTACAAATATTTTGTACTCTAATAATTTTGATATAATTGAAAGTTTACATCGTAATTATTATAAGTTTGCTCTTTTTCTTGTAGAATATTTTATTAGAATTGATAGATAGTAATAGTTTTAAGAGACTATTTATCTGTATCAAAATAAACAATTTAGAAAAACACTACTAGTTTAAAACTATTGTTCTATATTATTTTCATTAATTTATAGTTTATATACCAATATTTATAAAAAAACTAAAAATAAAAAGGTAAAATAAACTAATTATATTATATTAATCTATATATTTCAATTTTAATTTAATTTTGTGTCAAATTTAATATATAATATCATTTTTAAAATATAATTATAAATATTGAAAATTTAAATTAATTTATTAAAAATTAATTTTAAAATATTAATTAATATTATTAAATATTCTCACCCCCACTTAATTATAGTTTTTTGGCTCCGCCTCTATTTACAGTATTCATTATATTTGCAGCATAAATTGTTGGTTGTTTTGTGGTTGTTTTGTGCTGGTATATTTGTGGGCTGTTTTGAAAATTGTTGTTCGGAGGTGGCGATTTGACATTTTTTTTATCAAAAATGCCAAATTCAAAAATGTCATTTATCCACATATATGCTGTGACCGAACACATGATTAGTAAAAATCAAAACTTTTTGTCAGAAAGTTTCTCTTAACGATAAGTCGGTATTATA
Source organism: Limonium bicolor (assembly GCA_023374045.1). Classification (NCBI taxonomy): domain Eukaryota; kingdom Viridiplantae; phylum Streptophyta; class Magnoliopsida; order Caryophyllales; family Plumbaginaceae; genus Limonium; species Limonium bicolor. The sequence continues at coordinate 10,037 of JAIOTZ010002561.1, forward strand.
TATAGTATTTCGTTACTAAATTAAGACTTAAATAAATTGAGACTACATTAATGATAATATAATTGTTACAAAATTATATTAAATTAATTAATTAATCTTATAATTTTTATATTATAATAAATTAAATTAATAATCACTTTTATTTTTTGTAACGATTTTTGTTTATTATCAATCATGATCTTGTAGGTTTGTTCATATTCTTATCAATACCTCTCCTTGGGCGTGTTTGATTGAGATTAAATGGGTTAGGTTAAATAATGTTAAACAAAGTGAGACTTATGTGGTTGAAGTTAGTTGAGGTGAATATGGTGATGGTTTGATAATTAGTTTAATTTTGGTTCAACATTAACCCGCTTATGAATGAATACTCATAGGATTAGATGAGGCACATGAACCGATCTTTTTCCTATCGACCCTTGGTAGCTAGCTAATTTGCGGTATAAATGCTGGTGGGGAACGGACAAAATTGGCCGGTTTGTCTTAGGATACAGTATGTGGCATATTTATAGTATATTTATGTGGCTTTTGTTTGGATTTATCTTTGCCTCCAACAATATATGGCTACATATGAAATAATCATGTTAAGACAAATAGAGCCGGTCGTTTTCATAAGAAAAGAAAATTGTCCTTTACTATTGAAGTGGTACCCAACTCAACCTTGTCCGTGAAATAGAAGCCTCCAAATGTGCTTGACCAAGGTAGTCGTTTTCATGGATATCTCGCCTGTAATCGGATTTAAACACTGAGGCTAGTGTGTTGCTCGACTGTGAGGTGTGATTGTGATTGGATAAGTAACAGTACTCAGCTGCCATGCTGTGCAGTCGGAAAAATTCCCTTACACGTTATTTTTCCACCTCTATTCCCCATACCGGTTATAATTCATAGCAATTCTCGAAAACGAGTTTTTTTTTAAAAAAAATTTGTACAAAGCCGATAATGCAAACCGTCCAACGCTTAAATTTTATAAAAACACAGGTAATAGTACATAAACAACAATATGAATGTAAAAAAAATTGCAAAATAATACAACAACATTAGTTAAATTGGTAATTAATTAATTATTTTAATTTACAAGTTGGACAATCACCAATTTGGTGGTTATATGTTTTAATTTATTATGCTAATGTTGTTACATTATTTTACAATTTTTTACATTTATATTGTTGTTTAATTTGAGTTAAATTCGTAATTAATTAATTATTTTAATTTATAAGTTGCACAATCACCAAATTGGTGGTTATATGCCTTAATTTATTATGCTAATGTTGTTGTATTATTTTGCAATTTTTTTACATTCATATTGTTGTTTAATTTGAGATAAATTCGTAATTAATTAATTGAATTAATTTACAAGTTGCACAATTAATTTATTATACTTGTTGTATTATTTTGCAATTTTTTTTGTATTCATATGTTGTTTATTTGCTATTACTTGTGTTTTTATAGAATTTAACCGATTGACAGTTTGTACAGAAGCCGATAATGACATTATCGGCTTCTGTACATATCAAAAGTAACAATTATCGGCTTCTGTACAATTTTTTTTTTAAAAAAAACTCGTTTTAGGGAATTGCTGTGAAATGTAACCGGTATTGGGAATAGAGGCGGGAAATAACCGTGTTCGGGATTTTTCCCCGTGCAGTCTACTCTACAGTGAGAGTGTAGTGAGCTGACCCAAATGAGAAAGTGTAGCCCCAAATCGTTATTCATCCAGGCCCAATTGAATCCGCAACCACCGCCTCGACACCAGGCCTATGCCTATGAATGGCGAAAGAAACAGATTTGAATCCTCTATCTAGGCTTGGTCCAATTTTTTTGAGATATTAACCATGTCTTGCCCGCATGGCTCTTATTTCCGCAGTCGCCTACAGCAAATCACTTTTTGATGTGAAAATTTTAAATTATGTGTGTGTATATTATAGCATATATAGATTTATATTTACATATAATATACGAAAAGTAAAAAACTATGATATGATAAAAAATTATGTTGTAGAGATTAAGATGTAGATTTTATAACTTATAGTTTAAGAGTTAAAATTGATTTAATGAGAAAAATTGAATTACATTACATAAAGGTGGCATATGTTTCAAAATCTCAATGACATCTTGTGAAATATCGCTAGTTTTTTTAATTAAATTATATATATTTATATATATAAAAGTATTAATAAACTTTTGAAGATGCGAGCTTGTTTGATTTTTTGTTGGGATCAAAATGACTATTTATGCCAGTTAAAACTTCATCTAGGCGCGTTCGCCTTGCACTAAATGTGCATTTTTTGACAGCATAAATATACAGCATATGCTGTTTTGGACTCCTTTATTTGTTTTTGTTGTTCGCCTAAAACAGCATAAATGTCAGCATAAATGGCAGCATAAATGTCAGCATAAATGCCCGTAACAAATGCTATTTTTCGTTTTCGTGCTTTCACTTCCGTTTCTTTACTCACTTCATAATGCAATTACTGTGACTATTGATTTTTAAAAAAAGATTTTTTTTTACAAGTTACTTTATTTATAATAAATTACATAATGCTTTAAATAATTTATAAAAAATAGTACTACATCTTTAGCCAAATTTACAAAAATCACATTTATAATACAAATCTATAATATATTATTTGTAATACCACATAGATTAATAAAATTAAAAAAACGAATAAATATACACACTTGTTGATATATAAATTAAAATATAAAATATATAGATGAATGCATATAAATTTATTAACATACAAAGTTACAAAATATTATCTAAATAAATTCACATAACATTATCAACAAGAAATTTGAAACGCTTTTTCTCTTTTTTTTACGTTTTTATATTTGTAGAATTATAAAATTTAGATAATAAAAATATATTGTTTAGGAGTTACAAGTTTTGCTTAAATAATAGAAATAAAATTTTATTGTTTGTGAATTTTTTTATTTATTTTTATTAACAAAATAAAGTTATGTAGTGTAATAAATAAATTATAATTGTAATACGAAAACGGTAAACGCACTACATATAACTAACTAACCAAACATGCTGCATAGCTGCACCTGCCAAACAACAGTTTTCAAAACAGCTGCATTTATGCCAGCACATTCCTGTCAGCAAATATGCTGCATTTATGCCAGCGCATTCCTGCTGCCAATATGCTGCATTTATGCTGCCAAAACAGCCATGCCGAACAGAGCCCTAGTCTCCTGTCTATTAATTTTTTTCCGAGATCAAATTGGACTGCACTGTTGAACCAAACTCATCATGAAAACTTTAACCAATAGATTACAAATTTAAATTAAAATAAACCAGAGAATGTTTGATCTTTTCAAGCACCATCACTGTTACTCTATAATTTGTTCTTTACCGTAGAGTATAGTCCCACACTGAGTTTTATGGTAATGATATGCTATATAGTACTATCTCCGTCCCAGTTTGATTGTCCTGTTTGCTTTTTGACATGTTTTTCCACTTTAATATTAAACATATAAGATAAAATAATTTTATAAAATAAATTTCTACAACATATAGTTTTTTATGTAAGCTTTCTATTGTAAAACTTAAATTTGTAAAATTATGTTATTTATATGTTAAATACTGAAGTCAAACGACATGTCCAAATAGTAAACGAGACAGTCAAAGCGGGACGGAGGGAGTACATAGCAAAAATTAGCCAGTAGGATGGTGTTTGAAACTTCGGAATACTCAGGCAGGAGAATAGATTCAATAGACGACGCGAATGGTCCCTGCCCTAATCAAAGAATGTGGTACTTGCGCGGTAAGGAAACAGTGTACGGTGCCTAGCTTGATCTCGATTGTTAGTATTTGCTAGTGGCCACGCGGATCTCAAACTCAAGAGACTGTAATGTAAGTGTAAACGACCTAACAGCTTGTAACCAGACCTCGAAGATCGGTTATTAGTTATTACCACCAATTTGATCTAATCTTTCGTAAATAAAAGATGAAAATTAAGCAATCAATTTTTTTTAATAATTTAATGGTCGTGAAAACTCAACAAGTCATTCAAATATCGTTATAGTCCTTGTTATGTTACTCCCTCCGTCCCGCTTTGACTGTCTCATTTACTATTTGGACATATCGTTTGATTTCAATATTTAATATATAAGATAACAAAATTTACAAATTTAAGTTTTACAATAGAAAGCTTATATGAAAAACTATATATTGTAGAAATTTATTTTATAAAATTATTTATCTTATATGTTTAATATTGAAGTGGAAAAACGTGCCAAAAAGCAAACAGGACACTCAAACTGGGACGGAGGAGTAGTATAATTATACTAGTAGTTCCAAATTTTAAGTTCTTACAATAGTTTAATATTGCAATTGTTTAAAGTCAAAACTCAACAAGTCATTCAAATATCATTTGGTATGTTCCTTGATTTGAGCCGTTTGTGTTCATCATCACCCGATCATGTGTTTCATGTATCTCGACTCGATTGAGTACTCAATCGTACTTGACAGACACACACATTGATTAAATCTGGTGAGAGGTTTGATCTTTTGTTACCCTACATATTCCAATGTTGAAGGATGAATAACAAGTAGCAATTGAGGTTGGCACCGCAAGGACATCTAGTTCAATTTGAGCAAAGATAGAAAGTTTCAAACTGATTCCATCGCTTAATAATATTAATAACTTTATTAACATTCAATTAAAAGTCAAATTCAAATAATCATCATAAGTTGAATAGTTCATAGAGCAACCCTAATGTTAATATATAGCAGATCAAGCAATCATCATAAAATCTCTATTTTCATTAGTTGTTGCTCTGACTTCTCGTGAAAATTTGCCAAATCCATGATTTCATCTACTTGGAGGTGGTAGCATCCCCCTTCCCATCATCATTATCTTCTCCACAAGGTAGCCTTCAAATTAATTGTGCCCCCGTTATAAATCCGCTTGTACCTTCTAAAGTTGACAGTAACTTATAGAACCACCAACAACTTAAAACAAAAAAGTCAATTACATTAACTTGAATTTGAAATATATGATCATATAATTATAGCCAACCAGAGAAGACATTAATTCCTACCTCCGACATCCATGGTATTTGATCCATTAAAAGTGGATTCCAGTTTCTGATGGAGACAACATTTGTTGGTGATGGTCGGTTACTAGTTTGTTGAAGTTTGCATTGAGATTAAGAACAGATGATAGGAGGAACTGCATTGTTTTCTTTTTGGCACTTCTTGCCATTTAAAAAAAAAGTCAAATGAAGAAAAAAATCACCAACATTATACTAGCAAAGAGGGAAAAAGAGCTTGTGAGTTGGTGAAAAAGAATGCTGATTTTGGGGTGTATATATATTTATTAGGAATTGATAATATATGCCTATTTTTTTTCGAAACAATATATAATATGTGCCTATTTATAATCGTTAAGAAGAGCTAACAAAAAAAGGTGTTGTTGGGAT
>JAIOTZ010002562.1:0-15461 GCA_023374045.1 Limonium bicolor
TTAAGGGGGAGACTGATCCCGCCAAGCTCGAGGCGTACATCTCTGAGTTGGAGACCGCCTTCGAGACCCTTGATGTCCCTGTTGGGATCAAGGTGCGCCTGGCTGCGTTCTACTTGAAAGGGGCGGCAGGCGATTGGTGGAAGCTGGTGAGGGCCGAGCATGTGGCCAATCCAGAGTTCGACTGGGAGCAGTACACCGCATTGCTACGAGAAAAGTACTACCCCGCCCATGTCCAGACGAAGAAGCGCTTGTAGTTGGATGCGCTTAAGCAGACCGACAAGATGACGGTGGACGAGTATTACTCAGAGTTCACCGCCTTGCTCCGTCTTCTACCAGGTCTCGGATATTCAGACCAGATACTGGTGGACCGCTTCTATGGCGGGCTTAGCCATCGACTCCGCTACGGCATGGGGCCGACAAGCTATACTACCTTGTAGGTAATGAGAATGGTTGAGATATGAGTAAGTAAATGAGTAAGATTTAGATTGTGAGAAATAAGAGTAACTAACACTTGGAAAGCAGGAGTGCTATCATGCCGCTGCTAAGGTTGAGATCACCGTCCAGCTGAGGGACGAGGACAATGCCAAGAGAAAGAATGCTGGGAAGAGTACAGAACACCAAGGGCAAGGTGGGTACAAGAAATAGAAGTACCAGCCTCAAGCCCAGAAGAACCAGAACCAAAAAGGAAAGGAGGGAATGGAGAAGGCTACTGATGAGCCACTGAAGTTGACTTATGCTTATGCTGCTAAGCCCCTGCGCTCCAGGGCGCCAAAGGGTAAGGAAATACATCTTGAGTAAATAAGAATGGTTGACAACATTGAGACACAATCACTGATGCCATGCGTAATCAGGTACTGAGACTGGAAAGGAAGCCGGTGGTGGCTACCAACGACACTACTATTGCCAGAGGTGCAACAAGGACCACCTCGGAGTTGACTGTAGGGGGAATAAGGTGGAGTGTAATTTCTACGGTGTGCTCGGGCACCGGGCATATGAGTGCTACGGGAACCCGGAGGGTAGGAATTATAGACCCGGTTTCAAGGTTAAGACTAGGACCGATCAGGGAGCTGGACCTGACGGTCATAAGGGAGCGCAACAAGCAACAAACAAGAATCCACGGGTAGCCCAAAAGTCGGGACCCACACTACACATGGTGGACCGGGACGATGAGCCTGAACCCTCATCGAGGCCAGGTACCACTATAAACCATTAAGTGATATAATTGCCTGCTTACTGCATTATCATGCATGCTTGGTGAATAAATGAGTTAGATGAGAATAGGAAAAGAAAAGATTAGACCTTAAGTAAGATATAACCTAATACCACCTTAGGGAACTTCAACATTTGTTATCCAATACCTTCAACACTCAACTTGGAGGACACCGTCATCGAAACCCGAGACTTTACAACCGAATAATGTCAGGTTATCCGCCCAGGTATGATTGTATTAAGGGGATACCTGACACCAGAGGCACAAATAGCCATCATCAGGAGATGCAGTCAATTGGGAGTGGGACCGGGAGGTTTTTATACACCGGAGTACCCAGGAGAAGCGAGAATAAAGTTAAAGATGATGAGCTTAGGCAAGGATTGGAATCCGTATGCCAAGACCTACCAAACCACGAGGATACAAGATAGAGTCTCACCACCGGGAATACCCGAAGAGTTCCATCCGGTTATTGCACAAGTCGTGGAGATCGCTCAGCAGTTGGAAGCTGACCCAATTCCAGACATACAAGCGGACATCTGTATTGTAAACTTCTATGAGAAAGATGGGCGACTTGGACTACATCAGGATAAGGACGAGACAACGGAGTCTCTCGAAAGGGGGATACCCGTAATGTCTTGGTCCATTGGGGATGACGCTGAATTCTTGTACGGCGAGCAGAAGTGTGCGGACCGTGCTAATAAGTTAATACTTAAGTCAGGGGATGTATTAGTTATGGGAGGAGGATCAAGGATGTTATACCATGGGATTAAGAGAATCAAGCTGAATACAGCACCGTCAGCAGTAATCAATGCGACGCATATGAGACCAGGGAGATTGAACCTAACCTTTAGACAATATTAGTCATGTAATGTTTTTAGTATGAGATAAGGAATGAAATGTAAGGAAGAAGCCCATGATGTAAAAAGGATGGTTATTAATAAAATAACAATGTTGTTCATATTAATTGTTACGACTCTTATTATACCATCATTACTCATGAAGCTTGTGAATACAACTAGGTTATGGACTCGGTACGGAAGGTGCGTTAAGCATACTTACAGAGGCACAGGCCGACGCTAGCGGCACTATCCTCACCGGCACCTTTCCGATTAATGAAATTGAGGCATCAGTTCTCTTCAACTCAGGGGCCTCGCATACCTTTGTCTCGGCATCTTTTGCGAGAAGGTTGGGGCAAGACACTGATGAGCTACCCGACTTCACGGTTACGCTCCCGTCTAAGGAGAAGGTTCGTTGCACTCGCTACTACCGAGGAGCCATTGTCAGTATTAAGGGGGAAGACTTTCCAATCAGTTTTATTGAGTTTAGGGAGTTGGGATTTGATGTTATCTTTGGGATGAACTGGTTGGAGCGGCACAAGGGACGTATCCTCTGTGCCGAGCATAGAATGCTGCTCAGGAGTCCGTCTGGGGTAACAATATCATACCGCCAGAGGCCCAGAGAGCCTTCGACTAAGATCATCACCGCTATGGCAATGTATAAGGAGTTGAGGAAGAAGGAAGAAGTATATCTCTTCTATGTCCAGGACATAAAGAGGGACCCCGAGTTCGACCCTGACTTACCGGTAGTGTCGGAGTTCCCCGACCTCTTTCCACGGGAACTGCCCGGCATGCCACCCACTCGGGAGGTAGAGTTCACCATCGAGCTGCTACCTGGTACCGGACCGATAGCCAAGGCACCATACCACATGGCTTCGGCAGAGATGAATGAGTTAAAGAACCAGTTAAAAGATTTGTTGGATAAGGGATTTATTAGACCAAGTGTATCGCCATGGGGAGCGCCAGTTCTCTTCGTGAAGAAGAAGGATGGTAGTCTCCGCCTCTGCATCGACTACAGAGAGTTGAATGCAGTGACAGTGAAGAATAAGTACCCACTACCCCGCATTGATGATCTGTTCGATCAGTTGAAGGGGGCATCTGTGTTTTCCAAGATTGATCTCAAATCGGGGTATCATCAGATAGCCATTAAGGAGGGAGATATTGAGAAGACGACATTCCGGACACGATATGGCCACTATGAGTTTACAGTGATGCCGTTCGGTTTGTCGAACGCACCGGCGAAATTTATGGATCTGATGAACCGCTTGTTCCGGGAACAGCTGGACAAGTCGGTTGTGGTATTCATCGACGACATATTAATATATTCAAAGTCAAGGGCTTAACATGAGGAACATTTGAGGAGAGTGTTAGAGATATTGATGGAGAACCAGTTATATGCTAAATTCTCAAAATGTGAGTTTTGGCTTGACCAAGTCTCATTCTTGGGTCATATTATCTCAGATGCTGGGATCTCAGTGGATCCAGCAAAGATTGATGCAGTACGTACTTGGCCAAGACCGAAGACTGTTACCGACATCCGGAGCTTTCTCGGTCTGGTAGGTTATTACCGGAGGTTTGTTAGGGATTTCAGCAAGGTCGCCAAGCCGATGACCAGTCTGATGAAGAAAGATGCACCGTTCGTGTGGACGGCTGATTGTGAGAGTTCGTTTCAGAGTTTGAAGGACTCATTGACCACTGCATCGGTTCTGACTATTCTAGACGGTACGGAGGGCTTTGAGGTCTACTGTGATGCATCCGGTAGAGGGATGGGTTGCGTGCTCCTGCAACATGGCAAGGTGGTGGCATATGCCTCACGCCAGTTGAAGAAACACGAGGAGAACTACCCCACACATGATTTAGAGCTGGGAGCTGTAATCTTCACCTTGAAGATATGGCGCCACTATTTATACGGGGTTAGTGTGACTATCTACCCCGATCACAAGAGTTTGAAATATATATTCACTCAGAAGGAGTTGAATCTCAGACAGAGGAGATGGTTAGAATTTCTGAAGGACTATGACATTGACCTCCAATACAAAGAGGGAAAGGCCAATGTTGTAGTGGACGCCCTGAGTCGTCGAGCACACTCACTCCATTCGCTAGTTTCTTTCTCCAGCTTGGTTGATGAGGTGTGAGAGGCTCATAGGACAGATGAGTACATGAGGGAGGTCAGACAGAAGCTGACAGATGGTACCTTTGAAAGTCAGAAATATGACTTCAGACTTCACGATAATGATCTGATCAGACTTAAGGGCCGGTTATGCATACCACGGGGCAACACGGATCTGAAAGACCGTGTACTTAGAGAATCACATTGTTCTTCAGTTTCCATCCATCCGGGAGCCTCTAAGATATATAAAGACATGAAGAGATACTTCTGGTGGTCGGGGATGAAGACAGATGTTACTGAGTTTGTCTTGAGGTGTCTCACATGCCAGAAGGTGAAATTTGAGCACCGACGACCGGGCGGAATGGTACAGTCGATGCCAGTTCCGGAGTGGAAGTTTCATGATATCTCCATGGACTTTGTAGTTGGACTTCCACCTGCTAGGGGAGGTCTCAACATGATATGGGTGGTGGTAGATCGCCTTACCAAAGTAGCCCGATTCATACCGATGAAGGATACTTGGAAGGTGACCAAATTAGCTGAGTTGTTTGAAAAGGAAATTATGAGACATCACGGGATACCGAAGACCATAGTGTCAGATAGAGATACCAGATTCCTTTTGAGGTACTGGAGAGCTACCAGAGAAGTGTTGGGTACAGAACTAAAGCTAAGTACCGCGTTCCATCCTCAGACAGATGGTCAGACTGAGCGTACGATTCAGACACTCAAGGACATGCTGAGAGCATGTACCTTAGACTTCTAGGGCAGTTGGATCGACAAGTTACATCTGATCGATTTTTCATACAACAACAGCTGTCACGCTTCGATCAAGATGGCACCTTTTCAAGCGTTGTACGGTAGACCGTGTCGTACACCGCTCTGCTGGGATGAGTCGAGTGAGACGGTCATTATAGGACCAGAATACTTAGAACAAGTTAAGGCTGAAGTTCAGCAAATCAGGGAGAACATGAAAGCTACTCAAGATAGGCAGAAGTCGTATGCTGATGTTCGACGATGAGACCTGGAGTTCGCAGTGGGCGACCGGGTATTTCTGCGAGTTTCACCGATGAAGGGTGTATTCAGATTTGGGCAGAAGGGCAAATTGAGCCCGATGTTTGTTGGTCCTTATGAGATTACGGAGCGGGTGGGCCCAGTTGCTTACAGGTTGAATTTACCTGCTGAACTGGGTAAAGTGCATGATGTTTTTCATGTTTCACAGCTAAAGAAATACACGCACCATCCCTCCCATGTGTTAGAACCTGAGAGGTTGACGTTAGAACCGAATATGAGATCAGTGGAGATTCCTCAGAGGATCTTGGACAGTAAGACTAGGGACACTCGCCATAAGTCAGTACGACTTATGTATTGTATTTGTGGTAGACCTTTGAGTCTCGAGACGTGTGAATGAGGATATAAGATGTGGTATTAAGATTAAGAAATTGAGTACCGTGAATGATTTAGTACACGTGTGAACTTTGGGGACAAAGTTCTTTTAAGGGGGGTAGATTGAAATACCCCAAACTTAGATATGGTGTTTAAGTGATAAGCTAAGATATAAGGAGGCTAAATAATGCCTTAGAAACATTAAGAAACATTTTTAATCAAAGAAAACATAAGGAAACACCAAAAGAGCAGTTTAAGCAAAAACGTGCTCTAAGCTTGGAGAGACTTGGGTGAGCACCCAAATATCATTCTAAGACCTTAGCAATAATGGTCATTTTAAGTCAATTACCAAAGAAAACCAAGCTCAAAAACAAGTTAAAACACAAATTGTACTTTAAGGACTCTTAAAGAACATTTTTGAAAAATTGTCTTAGAAAGGGGTTTTAAGTGGCTAAATGCCCATGATTACTCCTTAATTAACTTGTGTACTAATTAGTATCACATTAGGAAGTCTAAATCAATGGGAAATCAAAAATTTCACAATTATGTGCACTAGTTTGTGAATAGTAATCAAATAGTGCCTAGTTTAGTCTTTAATTAACTAAGTCTAATTAATTGGTCAAACAAGACCATGACTAGCCTAAATAATGAGGGGCCGGTTTTCTAAGGGTGTGAGTAACCAAGAGTAGCCAACTAATGTTAGAAGAAAAAGAGGAAAAGTAAGTGGTTTCACTATTTGCTTTTAAGGAATCAAAATATCTCATTTATACCACCTCTCTCCTCATTTCTTCATTTCTTCTTCATCTCACTGATTTTGGCTGCTCCTCCCTTCTTCTTCTACGTGAAACTCAACCTCCATGCTAGCTCCATCTTCCTTTGACCACTACTTGCTCATTTTAGCTCCAAAACCAAAACAAAACACATATTCTTCTTAGTTAGCTCAAGCTCCTTCTTCCTATCTTTTCAAAACTTCAAGAGCTTTGATTTGGTTCCAAGCCAAACCGCCATTAGAGGAGGAAACTCAAGCTTGGAGACTCCATTAGCTTCTCCAATCTCTTAAGGTAAAGAATATGTAAGAAAAATCAAATTCCCACCATTTCTTCACATGTCCGAAAATTATCACTCATGGGGCTTCATGTTTATGCCTTGTTCTAGCTTGTTTTCTATTCTCCAAGGGCTAGAGGAGGTCCTTCTTGCTTCATATCCAAGCTTATTCTAAGACTCCAAGGTGAAACAATCAATTTAATACCTTAAAGCACATTTTTAACCTAGGGTTTGTTCCTTAAGGTTAATGTATTATCTAGCACTCATTAGAGTCATTGGATATTGGTTAGAACATTGGCAAGGAGAGTTTAAGTGGTGACCGAGATTGTTCAAGGAAAAGGCTAAGGAGGAAAGTTTGTGAGCTTGTAAAAGAACAAGGTAAATTACTTATCTTAAGGTGTTTTATTGTTTAAGGGGATGGGATTTAGATATGTGATGAGTTTAGCGTAGAGTTTACATTGGGAAAGAGTTATAAAAACCTAGGAGAAACAATGACTATACTTGTGAACTTGTGACTGAGGAGCAAATGAGAAAAAGGAGATAGTTTAAGAATGACAAGGTGAATTATAAGAGAATTTATATTGCAATGGGAGCCTTGTTGTGTGTATTTGCAGGTCAAAGGCTATATATATTGAGGAAATTCAGTGTTTAAGATTTATGCATTTAAGGGCCTAAGAGCCAAGTCATTTAAGGGCCTAAGTGCCAAGCAATTTAAGTTTATGCACTATATTGTGATGTAGTGTAGTTTTGGTGTATGATGTGTGCTAAGGAGGTTTAATGAGAGTGTGAATGTTGATAGCTATTTGACGGTGAAAAACTAAATGTTTTGGTGTAATAATATACTAGAGAACCCATGGCCAAATTTAGTGAAGAACCTAAGTGTTTAAGATGTGTAAGGAGATTTTATGACTAAGGAAGTACTAAGAAACTTTAGGAGTCGTTTTGATGAAAAATGGTGAGTTTAAGGTGTTTTTATGAGTTAGAATGACTTAAGCATCATCATGGAGGATTTAGGAATCAAATGAATGTCTTGGGATATACTTGTGTATTTAGGACTTAGGCAAATATTGGTAAACAAGTAGGAAGGAAATAATGTGTTGGAAGAAGGAGGCATAAACTTGTGTAGGAACTTTAAGTAGTTGCATAAAGGAATTTTAGATGGTGAAAGATGCTTGGGAGATGATGTTATAGTGGTGAGGAAACATTATGGCATAGTGGTTATAATAGGTATGAACCACCACTTAGAAGCCTAGTGAAAAACATTACAAGTGTTGGCATTATTATAAGGAAATGACTAAGTGGCTATTGTGAGTTGATTTAATGGTTTGTGTGTGGTTGGGTTAGGTGTTTTGAAGTGCCCAATGAGGTTAGAACATACTAAGATATATGGGGTGAAGTTTGGAGTCAAATGGGAATTTAGAAACGAAGGTCTGGAGCCGACCGACCTTAGGGACCGGACCTGCAAGGTCGGTCGAGCTCAGTTTACACTACCGGAAATAGTTTCTGGAATGGACCGACCTTGGGGATCGGACTTGCAAGGTCGGTCGGGCTTGTATTTTGTGTATGAATTGAGTCTATGGAATCGACCGAACTTGGGACCAACCTTGACAAGGTCGGCCGGGCCTAAATTTTCCACGGGGAAAACTCTCGGGAATGGACCAACCTTGGGGACCGGACTTGCAAGGTCGGTCGGGGTAAAATTTTCAAACGGTAATATGTCCTGGAATGGACCGACCTTGGGTAAGGTCGGTCGGTAAGGTCGGTCGAGCCAAAAACAAAAAAAAGAGAAATTTTAAATTCTAAAGATGTTAATTGGTAATAAGGTATGCCATTAGTAGGGTAATGATGATTAGGAACCTAAGAACCTAAGGAATTAAGTTAAGTTAAGTATAAACCTTAATGTTTAAAGTTAAGTTTATAAGGTTAAGTGGTAAGGACTTAAGAGAGTATTGGATGGGAATTTTTAGGGACTAAATGAGTTAAGTAAGGTGCAAATAACTAATGGCCTAAGAATGAATGAATGTTTTAGGTTTGTGAATTGGGACCCCGGAGAAGGTTAAACAAACGACAGTCGACGGTGAACGGTACAGTCTTTCTTGTGACCTGCTTGCTAATGAGGTGTCCCTCGGCTTGTGTGCTATCTATTTACTTGCTATGACTAAGTTAAGATAAAGCAAGCAACCGGATATACTTGTCTCGTTGTGATTGTGTCTTCTTACACTAACCCACGAGGCTTGAAACTTGCTACTAACTAAGCTTAGTACTTATTGAGTTAAGGAGAGGAATTGTACATTGGTGACTGTTGGTTAATACCCGTCAAGGTTTAACTAACACATGATATTTAAGACTTTCACTAACCGTAACTCGGGGTGGGAGTGCGGAATCCGGAATGGTACCGGCACATGTGTATTGGGGGAGGTCGGTATTTGAATCAGATCCGACTTCCAAATAAGACTTGTCCTCGGACTCGTCGCCTAGGGTCAACAAACCGACCCGACCACCCGGACTACTGTTTGAGGTGGGAGGCATATTAAGGATGGCGTGGGGGGATCAAGCCTACATCCCCAACAAACTAAGAAAGGTTGCTTATTGCCGGTGAGTGCACTGCTACCGGCTAGGGTTAACCAAGCTCTACAAAAATAAGCAACCAATTAAGGGCTGACCAGTCTAATAGTAGAACGGTTGGCACATATAAGATTAAGGAGAATGTGGACCTAAGGAGTTAAGATCTAACTCACTTGTTAAGGGAACGCCTGAGACATTCAATTGTGTGTGAACTATATGGGTTCATTTATGGTTTGTTGATTTACTGCGTTCATATTATGATTGTGATTCTAATCAACTTCCATGCTATCGACAATTAGTCGTCGTAGCCCGTTAGCTTGGGGGCCACGAGAGGGTCGTACCAGCATTCGTGCTGACCCCCTTTGGGGGCTGTTTTTACACTTGCAGGTAAGCGGCCCATGAAGTCACACCACGAGAGTAGGAGCGGGTAGCCCAAGGTGGGACTTTATTTTGAGTACGGGTTGCGCCTGTGCACCCGTCTGTTGATAGTTAAACTTGAGAAATGTTATGTGGTTTTTGAGATACTTATAACTCGGTTGGTGTATGTATTTTGGATATTCGGTTGTAAATATTTAAGAAACGGTATTTCTTGTTGATCAGACCGTGGCAAGGTCCTGGAGTTGGTTTATTTCCGCTGCGATGTTTATGTATTAGTTGTTAAGCTTACAATAACCACGATTGGCTTAGGACGGGGTTTTACATTATGGGCCTACCGAACAGCATACAAGACCCCCATTGGGATGCCCCCTTATCATCTCGTATTTGAGAAAGCTTGCCACTTACCCGTTGTGTTGGAGCGTAAATCCTACTGGGCAGTCACTGCTGAAAAAAAATGAATAAACAATGCCTTTTTAAAAACAGTTATTTTTATAATCATTTTTTTATCATAGGCCGGACATCTTAAAAACGCTTTGCGTAAGAAACGTTCTTTATTGTATCGCGCCCAATGACAAAAATAACGCTTTGTTACAAAGTGTTCTTTATATGTAACATATAAAGAACGCTTGCTTGGTGAAGCATTTTTTATATCTTTGGGCGCGATACAGTTAAGAAGCGTTCTTTATGTTACCTAAATTAAACTCTTTTTCGGCCGAAATCCCGCGCTCTCTGCGACTTTATCAATCAAATCGACTTTTCCGCTACCCATCACTCTCTGTAAGTTCTATCTAGCTCTTCTATCAATCGAAAATTGACCTCTACAAATTACCACCGTTTGCGCGCTACCATCGCCGCCTCTACTCAGCGCCTCTTCTTCTTCTTTCTCCCGATACTACGTGCCGGCCATCTTCAATCTACAACCCCAAACTGGTGAAGGGATACATGCATGTGTCGATATAGTACGCCTCTCTTTTCGGTAATTTTGCGCGCAAGCGAACAGTATACATATATATGCCTATCCTTATTTTTCATATACCTCTTTGATCATTAATTATTTTTGCAAATTAATCGCCCGAACTACAGGAACAAACATGCCTGGCCTTCACTCTCTGCATCAATTTTACAACCCCAACTAGCGAAAGGAACATACGCGCGCTCTATCGCCTCTTCTGCTGAGGTAATTTTGCGAACCAAACTTGTTAATCAGACATACTCTGTTTGGGATTAATGTGTTTATTAACTAGGATTAAGTGTATGTATGTTTGGGAATATTAATTTTGCATGCAAACTAAATTGTCGCATCTATTGTTTACTGCATGTGTGCTGATTTTTACTTGCTGGCCGGTTGTATTGTTGTACTGCATGTGTGCTGATTTTTACTTACTGGTTGTACAATGGACTTGGGAATTAATGTGCTTATTAGTCGTGAAATATAATGCGTCTGGGCATGCATGCATACAAATATAGCCACGTAGTTATGACGAAATTTGGTTAGAAATAAAATGGGGATTAAGTGTTTTTGATCGAGGCGTGATTTTATATATGTTTTTAAAATGTTATATATATTATTATAGTATAACCTAGGGTAAATATTAGATTACGATAAGGTGTATTAATTACGAAGACATGGCATTACGGCATGGTCAGCATGTGAATGTGTTTGACCGAGATCAGCACAGACCGAGTGCTATTGATCTTCAGAAACATCACAGAGAAAATCGGATAAAAAGCCAGGCGAATTTGGCCGATGGTGCAGGAAAACGGTGTGAATGTGGGGCTGGATGTTTGGGAAGGAATAAGATGAAGAGACAAGAAAGAAAAGAAGACAATTACTGCCTCTGTTGAAGATGAAAGTACCGACGATCATGGTGATTCTTCTACTGATACAAAAGAGACAGAAGAAGAAAAGCATGGTACAAAAGAGAGAGAGGCAGATACAGATGAAAGGATGAATGAGAACTCAAAAACAGAGTGGTTGAATAAATTGGCTAAGAAGTTAAGTGAGCCTGCTACGAAGCAGAGTCCGGTGGCGAACGAATTACTGGCCCACTTCATGACCTTGAATGAAGAAAACAGTTTTCTAGAAGAGTTATATGAGGAGTAGAAGAGGAAACTTAGTCGATTATATGGTGACATAGGGGACTATATGTAACACCTCAACCCGGAATCCAATAAACTGAACGGCGATCACTCCCAAATAAAATACAACTGCAGCGGAAATAAATACAACAACCGGGTGGTATTACAATGCCGTTGGCCACCCTTGTGACCAACAAGGCTAAATCCAAATACAATCTCCAAAAGTCACGGTCTGAATACGAATACAATCCGAGATACTAGGAATCAAACTCTAATGTAAAATACTTAAGTAAAATAAATGTCTAGAAGAAGACTCCCATAGCTTGAATCTACCCCACCTACACTCGGTGTGGTAATCTTCTCAACTTCAGGTACCTGAAAAATGGGGGTGCCCCCAAAGGGGCTCAGCAAACAATGCTGGTATGGAAAACGTGCAGCCCATCGTCTACCGGGCCACACCAACTACTTTGTCGAATACATGCAGTTCATTTTTATAAAGCTGTAAACAAACATAGTAGGATAATAACAAGTATCCATACAAGGACAATAATGTCACATAGAACAAGACACAGAAGGTCGTGTTAGCTGAACTGAAATTCTTTAATGATAGTCGGTCCCACAATGGGACTGACAGGTATAACTGAATATCTTAAATAGAGGTAGTAGACCTCGTTAAGATTGAAAGGTTGGGTATAAAAACCCCAGGAGATAACGTAGTTAAACCCTGAACTGAGAGGCGTGGGAAATAGAATCCCACTAGAGGAATGAAGTCTTCCTCAAACTGAAGGGCATTAGAAACCCGGAAGGAATAGAGTCTTCCTCCCAACTGAAAGTTCCGTCGCGACGTAGATAGGAGACGACCTGAGACAGGTACAGCTCCTGTAGCATGCATGGCCAGATCCAACTGGGCTCCTCGTTCTCGTAGTATAGAATTGTTAATGTCATATAAAGACGTTAAACAAGAACACAATGTGTATTGTCAATTATCACGTTTAGGATAATGACGTTTGTTATAAAGTGAAGTTAGTGAGAGACTCGAGTACAAGTCCTCGGTATACTGAAGCGCAGGTATTTAATCCACTGGTATAGTAGTGTTTGTATGCGTGGGACATACACGTAGTAGTCAGCATCATTCACGCACATAAAGTAATACAACAGCGCACAAGAGTAAACAACATTTTACATTAATTATCTTGGTCGTTATTTCAAACAACAGATAGCACACAAGCCGGTGTAATCCGGTAGAAAACAGGTTGCAAGAATCCCATACCGTTCACCGTAGACTGTACTTGTAAATTCCCGGTCAACGTCTGGTCAAACAAAGTCCTAGAATAGGATTAACTGAGAGGGTTAATTTTTGTTACCCTTATATAATGATTCTTTTGAATCTTTTAACAATTCTCGTATTTGTTATTTCATGTGAGGTTTATTTCTTTCAATTACCTCATGATTTAATGTATATCTTATTTGTTATTCCTTTTTGATTTATTTATAAATCCTTTGATGTACATATATGTATTCATATATGTACTATATTTGTTGTTTATTTTTATTTGTCTAAGTGACACAACAACTTATAATATTCTTAACTATTTTTATATGTCATACATGGACATAAGATTCTTATAGTTTTCATTATTCCTCCTTTAACATTAATAATGATTGGTTACCTTTAATTTCCTTATAACTATATAAGTCATAGTTTTACCTCGTAATCCCCTTAATCAAAGTTCTTTCTTTAATTCCTCCAAATATCCATATAGGACCTATATTTATTCAAATCTAAATTATTACCCTTATATCTCGGTTATTTACAAATCAACCATATTAATTCATAAACTTTACATTTAAATTCTAATCTCTTTATTATAGAGTTTTAATTTCTTATTTAGCTAAATTACCTAGTCACACTAATATTTTGGTATATAGCTCTTAAATATTATAACTTTCAAAAATAGCAACTTAGCCCCTTAATTTCTCGGCAATAATAATTTATTTCCTATAATTACAATTTAACCATAAAATCTTATAAACTTTACATAATGCCTTATAAACTATAGTTTTAATTTTAATTCTCCATAAATGCCGAATGTATATATAAATTCTTAAATTACCAAACTAACCCCAAAGTAATTCGGCTTTGTCATTTATTCTTCCTTAATTACATTTTCACCCCAAAACTTTATAATAGTTTCTTAATAACTTTAAACTAAAGTCTAAATATTTAATTCCTCAAAATTTCGAAAGTGAGCCTAATAAATCTCTTAATTATGAATTCGCCCACTAATAAGTTCTAAACTTTCATAACAACTTTTATAAATTACATAATAGCCCAAAACTTTATAAAATGCTATTTTAACACTTGTTTAAATTATGTAAAATTCATGAACTTAATTCCTAACCTTATATTATTTCATAATTACACCAAATACCCCTTTAACTCTCAGCTTTCACAATAAATCCACTAAACTTTGTAAAAATTACATTTAAACCACATAACTTAATTAATTAGCCATTTAAGCACTAATAAAATATTTTTAACTCTCCAAACTTTATAATATAAGTTTATATACCTAAGTAGGTCATTAAAACCTATTTATCAATTAGAGCATTCGGCCATAAATATTTAGTGACCATATAGTATATAAAAGTGGATTTATATCATAATAATTATACATAAATTCATAGGAGTCATATAACTCATGTATAAACTATTGTAATGTCTTATATAAATTCTTAGCTCAAAATAAAGTATTTTTGCCCTAGATAATTCGGCTTAATTTTACATGTAACATAAATAAATTTTGTGACACAAAAATGTGTCTTAAGGTAAATATTTCCCATATAAGTTATAGATCACATTTTTGGCATATAGTACCATATAGTTTCGGTATTAATTAACCTAGGAGGTATACATAATTTTTGTAGAATTTTTAGAAGCTTAACAAAGCTTATAACATAAAGATTTACTTAGTAAACTTACTTCTTAACAAAGGTGGTTAAGTGCTTGAACTTCTTCTTGAATCTCCAAGCCTTCTCCTAGGTAAACTTGATGCTCCTCTTCGGTTTTATGCAAGAGGTGAAGGTGTTTAGGAGTTAGATCTTCAACAAAGACCTTAAGTAGATTGTAAGTAGTTTTACAAGACTTTACCTTAGACTTTTTCTCCTTATAAATTCGGCACTCCTAAGGTAGATGGAGAACAAGTTTTCCTTCATCAAAATGAAGAAGAAAAGAGACTTAGAAGAAGTAGAACTTGGTTACACATAAAAATGTGCTTTAAGGATTTTCAAGCTTTAAAACCTACCTTAAGATAACCTTGAGATGCTCCTTGGTTTAATGTTGGTTTGGACAATCTCCTTGGAGAACTAATTGATGCCGAACACACCTTGTTAAGCTAGGAAGAGTTTTGCTTCAAGACTTGCCAAGAAATGGTAGGAAATTACCTTAAAGATGAAGACAGAAGTTAAAACTCCATTAATGGACTTAAGAGCTTCAAAGGAAGAAGATGAAGCTAGAAGAGAGAGGAGAGGGCCTTACCAAAACCGTGGATGAAGAGGGCAAGGAGAAGAATGAGACTAAAGAATTGTATAAGGTAAGAGAATGCAATTTTGGAAAGGAATTTTGATTGTTTAATTTAATGTCAATTAACTATTCTTTTCCTTAGTTTATTACATGGGTTATTGGCTCAATAAATGCCCATGTTACTTGCATAAAATCGGACATGTGGTGTGTGACAAGGCAAGAGTTGGAAAGGAAATAATTGTGAGCTAGAAGACAAGGTAATTTAGGTAAGTTATTCTTTTGATTTTTCTAAGTTAGGCTTGTCTTCTTCCTCCCTTGTAGAGTCACGAATTCAAG